>PVJA010024484.1:0-31710 GCA_004027025.1 Myocastor coypus | reverse complement strand
TGCACTCTATAGAATGATTGTGAGGACAATATGCAATATGTCAACTTTCAAAGAAAAAAAGGGGGAAAAGAAAAAAAAAAAGTAATGTGGATTTAGAAAGGTTAATGTTTAGTTGTTTGATCAATCTTATATACCTATATGTATTAATCTAAACTGATCCGATGATGAAAATATGTAATATAACCATTGTTAAATTTAAGCAATAAAAGAATTGAAAAAATAAAACAAAGCAGAGCTACGGGCCACGTGTTAAATAAAAGGTTCAGCGAGGTGCAGAAAAGAATAGAAAACGACGACACAAAGTAAAAGTGAAGTCTGCTTCAAGGAGTCTTTATTTTACCTTACGTGTGTGTGGTGTGAAGGTTACCCTACCGTGAGTGATACACAGAATTAAAGTGTATACAGCATCCAGACACGCAGACCCCCAACTAGGGTCTCAGGGGGCCATAATACCTCTAGGGTTTTCTTTGTTTGTTTTACTTGTAGTTTTGATAGAAGACCTGGGAACCACACAGCAGTGGAACTAGGCCCCAGGTTGGGGGTGGGGCCTCCGCTCCCTAACTTGGACAGCAGGGGGCATTTTATTTCAAGAATTCGGCCCATTACAAACGCTGACACTTCTTTCCTTACCAGAGATTATTTCTGATCTAATTTCCTCTATAGTCTCATGGATAAAAGAAGGAAGGAAAAAGAAAGATAGCTAAGATGGTTATGCTATTAATTTCCTTTCTTCCTTTTTTTTCTGTATTTTTAGCAAGGGTCTACGGGGTCTCACTATGCAGATCGGACTCACAGTGATCTGCCTGTGGTCAGCCTCCGAAAGTGCTGGGATTACAGGCTTGCCACAGCACACGCAGTCTCAATAGAGGGCTCAGTGAGTGTGTGTGTGTGTGGGGGGGGGAGTCCGCCTATTAATTTCTTTTAGCTGATTGAAGGGAACGATTTGTGCTTATATTATTTGACCAATCTTCATCTTGTAATCTGAGCAACTTCTCTGAAGATAACAATAAGCAAAATGTTCACCACTGTTAACTTCTTATAACTTTGTTTTGAAATTCTGTGTCAGGGTGTTTGTCTGTTTTGTTTTCTTTTTCTTCTTTGTCACCCCCGCCCCGCAAAAGAATCTGACCCTAACAGAACAAGAAGAGTCCTACTGCTCTGCCAGGCTGGGCTCAGCCAGGCAGGTTTGGCAATAGGTGCCTGATCTTTGCTTTCCCAAGCTGGTGTGAGGAAAACAAACTCAGAAAACAAAATCACCCAAGGGTCACAGGATCCAGGATTAAATGTTGAGTCTTCTACCCACCTGTGTGCCTGTGGGCAAGTTGTGCAATCTCTCTGAGCTCCATCTCCTCCCCTGTAAAAGTGGGAATAACAGCGTCTGCAGGGCTGCTGGGAGAGGCGGTGTAATCATGATACCAAATACTATCCCAAATCAGGTGCTCTGTTACCCTGACTCCTTTTCACACATCCGTGAAATTCCCCTGGAGCTTAGCACACACTGGCCCCTTGGGCTCTGGTTTCGCAGGCCGGGAGGAAGGCTTCCGTGCAGCTGAGTGGCCATTAGCAGGGGTAGGCGTGCAGGCCCCAGGGTCCAGCCTGAGCCACTCCCTGAGCCAGGCGTGGGTGAAGTCCTTGGAAGGGAGTAGTTGTCACACCCGCCTGGGAAGCAGGGAACTACTGCTACGCGGAATGCAGAGAGCGGGTCCCCGGCGTTGGGAGAGTCCCGCCCCCTGCACCTGGGCAGATGGAGCCCGGGGCGCCCAGCCCGACGGGGCGAGGGCGGAGCCGCGGCCTTGGTGGAGGTTAGAGAGCGCGGCTCAGCTGCGTTTTGGCAGGACAGGTCAAGGAGGACTTGCAAGAGCCTCTGCAAGCCGGGCTGCTACCTGAGAACACGTCTCGAGGGAGGGCGATGGAGGAGGTAAGGCGCGCTAGGGCTCGGGCCCCGGACGCTCGGGGTCTCCCCCACGGACACGCGGGGCTCAGCGTCCAGGTAGCCGGCCAGCCGTCCCCTGCCCCGGTCCCGGTCTCGGGGGAATCTCGGGGGCAGCTCTCCCGGGCTTGGGACTTGGGCTTGGACTTGGCTCCTTGCTAACTGGGGCCCCGCAAGTGCGCCTGTGCGCGGCGCCCTCGGAGCCCACTCGTAAAAACGGGAATGTCCGGAGCTAGCACTTAGCGAGACAGCAGCGGCGCTCGGATGGACACACAGAGCTGTTGGGGGTGCCGCGCTGACTGGGGCGCCCTTCCCGGGGGTGCCGTGCTCAGAGAGAGGGAGGCTGCGGTGCGGACCCAGCCGGCGGCCTTTTCCTCCTCCACGCCGCTCTGTTGGGTCTTGAGTCAATTTCGTGTATGTGTGTCGCGCGTCTTTCGTGTCTCCTTTATGATACGTTCGGAATTAAATCGTTTTCTCCTGTAATCGTGCTGTCTTGCGTCCAGATGTTTGCTGTTAAACCCGGACAGAGGACTTAGCAGCTGTCGCCGCCAGGAGTATCTTCCCTTTGCCCTGGAAGCCTCTAGGCAGTCCAGAGTCCAGTTCGCTGAGTTTGGGGAAAGGGCCCCTGGCCTCTGGGATTCTGCTCTGTCTCTCGGGGACCCTCCCGCTACCTCACCTACAGCTGGTTAGCAGCTTCTGAGAGATTCCTCCTTAGGGAAAGCGCCAGGCTGAGCAGTTTAATCTGGCTTCCAGAAAGGAAGGTGATTTACGTTTCGCCCTCTGTGAGGGCCGGGACCGAATGGGATCCTCTGTCGCAGTTTATCTGCACAAGGACACGCTCCACGCTCCACGCTCCACGCTCTCTCCGCCTGTGCTGGGGGAGGGAAATGGGTCAGCAGATTGCCCCGGCTTGGTGTGGCCCAGCTGGGAAGTAGCCGCTCCGCTGGGGCGGGCTTGGCCTGCAGGCGACAGCTACCGAGTGCCAAGTACAACAAGCCAGGCGGTGCTGGGTAGGGTGGCCCCGGGAAAGGTTTAAGGCAGTGTCAGGGCGAGTGCACAAAGGGCTGGATCCGTGAGCTAGCAACACTGTTACAGAGTAAACAAGTGATTGCGGGACTCCCGCTGCTTACGGAGCCATAGAAATAATCGAAGGAGAAATGTTGCTTTCTCATTTTAAAAGAGGGATTTTGTCTCTATATTTTATCAAATATACTTTTTAAAAGACGTGCTCTCTGTGGACAGGTCCCATTCTAGGTGCTGCGGGTGTAAGGAGAAACCAGCCAAAGCTATTACTTTTTTATAAAATATATTTTAGGGGGAGAGGAGGAATAAAGTCATAGGCGAGTTGGCAATGAGTGCCATGTGGATGCCCAAAGCACAGAAGGCCCTGAAGGTGCCGCGGAAGAGAACAGCGGGTGAAGAGGCCCTGAGGCAGAAACTTGTCTGTATGATCACGGCCCAGAAAATTCACACAATGGCTGGCACAGTGAGGCAAAGGGAGGAAAGGGCCAGAGACCCACTGTAGAAACAAGACAGTTCTCTGGGCAGGAAGCCGTGTGAGACACTCAGTGGCGCAATCTAACTTACTCTCTGGTTCTGATTCAGATGTCAAGGAGGGTGAAGGCAGTGATGGTGGCTGGCAGTGGTCAGATTCTGGAGGACAGTCCCTGCCTCAGGACGCTCACCTGGCAATGTTTCAGCAGTCATAATGGTGGAAAAGCAAGACGCATTCTGTGAACGCTGTGCTTTGAATTTACTTCTTTTCTGGACTAGAGCTTTGTGGTGCGGTCCCCATGGGATGCCTGGGAATGTTGCAGCCACTGTCTCAGACAGCTCTGTGGTCACAGGACAGAGGACTGCCCCCTACAGGGCACCCTGCTGCTGTGCCATGAGGATGGCAGCTGAGTGTACGAAGCGCACTTCTGGTGATATTCCCAGTGAGCCATGGCTTCCTGGGGCCTGGTACCACTGCATGTGGACAGGGTGTGCTGTTAGATTGGACTCCCCCTAAAAACCTGTGGAAGGAAAGGAGGGATGGCTGAGGACCCCAGGTGGGAAACCTGAACATTGGCATATACTCAGAGGACTCAACACACTGGGTGGAGGAGACTGGAAGTCAGATGGAGGGGCTGAGTACAAAGGCTGCTGCTCAGGTGTGGGAGCCATGAGCAGGCTGGAGGCAGGGGTGAGGTAGCACATCTGCAGTAGGCAGGGGCGAGGTAGTACATCTGCAGTAGGCTACAGCTGCGTACAGAGGTGTTCAAACTTCACGTTCTTCCCTCTAAGAAGTGGAGTTGCAGAACTGCGATTGCTCCTGGTAGCACCACATGGCTGCAAGGCACTGTGGGGCATTGGAGGCCATGTCAGGAAGGCACTGAGCTCAGCAGCTCTGAGTCCCCAGGCCAGCTGTCTGCATGCCACAGATCCGTGCTCCACACCCCCAGTGCCCTAGGAACCCTACAGTCCCCGCCGAGCCTTGCCCAAATTCCTGACCTGCATGATTGCCCCAGCAAACAATACTCATGCCCTATCAGTAAGGAAATAAGGAACCGGATGGAAATGTTCAGCTGGGTGCCTTCCCCACGCAGCCCGAGAGTGGCCTGTGTCCTGTATTTGTCCTCACTGGTCCAAAAGCCACAGCTGAGTTTTGCCTCTTCAGGTATGAAATCAGACCAGTGAGAGCTGCCACTTGGCCTGGGAAGTGTGCCAAGCTGATCCTGGAATCACTGTCTGTGTTTCTGCCATCACTGACTCTTTGGCTTTGTTTTCCACACCTATAAAACAAAATAATATACCCATGGAAGCAGGCTTAGAGAGTAATCAAAATAATGCCTTTTGTCCAACATAGTACATACAGGCCCCTTACAATCACGGGCTTTGGAAATAGTCATTAAAACATGTGTAACACAACCCCGGAAAGAGCTGAAGTTTTATTTCTTATTCTTCACCATTATTGTCATTGTTACCATCATCTCCATTTTACAAAATGCAGAATCAGGATTCAAACTCCTCAGTTATGTTCTCTCGTTCTTTTTGTTTTGTTTTGTTTCACTCCTGGTGACAGAACCCAGGTTTGTTTGTTTGTTTGTTTGTTTTGTTTTGTTTTTTAATCACTGCCTTATGTTCCCACTCTTTAAAAAGAATTTGTTTTGACACAAGATTTCACTAAGTTGCTAAGTCGTCCAGGGTGTGCTGACACTTGAGTTCCTCCTGCCTGGACCTCTCTGACTGCTGGGATTACAGCCCACACCACACGCCTGGCTTCCCAGGCAATGGCTCATTCCCTTTTTATTGTGATAGTGGATGATATATTACACAGAGGTTTAAAAAAGTTTTCTGAAACTCAGGAGACCACAGTTTGAGTCATCTGTCGTCCACCAGCTATGTGACCTCCAACAGGGCATGTATCCACAATTTTTCATATCTCTGTCTAATAATACCTATTTGTCAATAAGGATTACACTGGGTAGTATTATTGAGTACAGTGTAGAAATAATAAGATCCTACACTAGCATTCGTAGGTGTTCATATAATCAAAATTCCCGAGCCACAATTTGTAGTAGAGCTGACAGGAAACTTGAAATTGTTTTCCAAGCCCTCTCACCTCAGACAGTGCTGAGCTTTAGATGTGCAAGTACTCACCCTGTCACCCTTGGAAGGACTCCTCTAAAAGTCCAGTGTGCCTCAGCTTTTCTGACCATGCAGTTTGGAGCACTGTAGGCAAGAACTGTTCTCCAGGGCTGGGATGAGACGGGGCACAGGGCTGGACCTTGGGACCTACCGGGTGCCCTTAGGGCCTAATTATTTCTCCACTGTAGCACACTGTTTACTAAGAAGCATTTAAATTAAATACACAGCTTATAGCATCAAAACTATCACCTCAAATTTAGCCTAAGCCGCTTGTGACATGCGAGCTGGAGGGCAGACCCTCAGGAAGAATTTGCTGCGGGTGAAGCACTGATAATCTGAGATGCAAGAAAATTCTGGAACTTAGCTGGGTGTCATGGAGCACGCCTGTAATTCTGGCACTGAGTGGCTGAGGCAGGAGGGTGGCTGTAGGTTCAAGACCAGTCTGGGCTGCAAAGTGAGCTCAAGGCCAGCCTAAGCTGTATATTGAGAGCCTGTCTCAAACAAACAAAGACAAAACAAAACAAAACAAAACAAAAAGTAATTAAAAATCTGAAACTTTTTGAGTGCTGAGGTAATAACCTAAGTTGAAAATTTCACATTATTTATGACATTGGTGAAATTTCTTTTAAGTTCTGTGCCTAAGACATGTGTGAAATACAGGGAATTTGTGTTTAGACCTGGGTCCCATACCTGAGATACCAGTCTGTATAGTCATATACTTAAAAATCTAAGGAAATCAGAAAGCTGAAACTGTGGGTCCCAAGCGGTTTGTTAAAAGCTGCTCATCCTGTGTGTACTTTTCTGCACTGTTCTGAGTGCAGAAACAGTGGGACCACATTGCTTTAGAGGCCCCAGAGGTTAGATGTATGATTCTCAGCTCTTTGCTCCTAATTCCCCCCAGTGCTCCTCCATTTCCTTAACTACGTTCCAGGAAGAGAACAGATGACATTTAGTTGTACCAGTCCTGTGTCAAATCAGTGAGATGCATGATTTCTCTCAAATTTCACAAAAACTCTGAGAAAGATATCCACATTTGACAGATGAAGAAATAAAATTTTCCCAGTGATTTTGTCCAAGGTCTCCTGGCCTGGGAGTGCAGGAGTGAAGACTTGAACCTGACATCTGATTCTAAACTTGGAGGGGCTCAGTGTTGATCACCACACTACTTCTGAAGCTCTCGATCCAGAGAAACCTAACAAGCAGGGAGGGAGATATTAAGTTGTGAGCTTTTGTTTTTGATTCCATTTGGAGTAAATTGTGTGTTTACTGAGAAATACAATAACCATCACTAATCTTCTTAACTTCTCCAGAGCTAGGAATTCTCCTCAGAGGCTAGGTATAAAACCTTGGAATATGGGCCTCACTGTGGCAGTGGAAGACTAATCCACCTGCCTTTCCTAGGTGAAATTCTGAAGACTTGCCCTAAGATCACACAGACTGCTACTTGCAGGCCAAGACTGTTTTTAGAAAGAAAGCTTTGGGGCAGTGGGGAGATAGCTCAGCATCTGAAATGCCTGCCTGGTGAGCACAGGGTCTTGAGTTCAATCTGCAAAAAGAAAGAAAGAAAGAAAGAAAGAAAGAAAGAAAGAAAGAAAGAAAGAAAGAAAGAAAGAAAGAAAGAAAGAAAGAAAGAAGAAGGAAGGAAGGAAGGAAGGAAGGAAGGAAGGAAGGAAAAAGAGAGGAAGGAAGAAAGGTTTTGCTTACTTAATATGATAGAAAAATGATGCCAAAGAAAGCATCTCATATGTATCTTTGAACCAGTTTGGTAGCTGCACCTAGATTTTATCCCAACTCTTCACATGGAAAAACTGAGGCTAAAGGGGTTAAGGGCTGTGCAGTGCACAGAGCTGACCTGGAAGCCCAGGACTCTGGTCCTGCTCCTGTCCTGTACCACAGTGCCCTGCAGGGGAACCAGCCTCTGTTCATCCAGGCCTGGCAGTCAGAAAGGCAAAATGTGGGTTCCCCCAGAGCCACCCAGAACTGGCTTTACACTGCCTCACTTGGTTAGCACAGAACATAGGATTTTATGGCACATGTATGTAACAGGGGCTTTGGACACTGAATATTCTCTCTTGCACAGGGTCTTGTGAAGCAGCAGTTCAGCTCCCCAGCCTTACCATCTTTCCTTCCCCTCTCCTTTCCCATCCTCCCCTGTCCTCTTCCCCTTCTCCTCCCCCACCTCTCTTTAGCTGGCAAATCTAGAGATCTGTAACCTAAAGAGCGAGGACATTGTCTTTACCTACAGACCTTTTAGGAATTTTAGCAGGAAGTTCTCCCCAGGCTGTAGCCGGAACCACCTTCTTTAACCAATGGTGTTGAGAGGCTGGGAGGTAAATCGCTGTCCTTATGGGGACTGTGTGCTGTGAAGAAACTTATTTTCTCAGAGAGACTTAAGTGTACCAAGTGTTGTGGCTATGCCTTTTTTCCTGGGATTTCACATGGTCAACGTGGCTTTTGTTTTCCCAAGCAGAGACTTCAGTTTCATGGAGTTGGCATGTTGACAAGCTTCTTTCTCAACTGCACCTATCCTTTCAACAGCCTGGACTTTTATGGGAGAGGAACAGTTCACGTGGATCCTTTCCACCTTATCTTCAGGTCTGAGGTGTAGCTCAGTGGGAGAGCACTGGGTAAGGCCATGGTTTGATCCTCAACAGCACAAAAGCAAGTCTTCCTTCTCTGAGTTCCAATCCCAATGCTACCACATACTGGCTGTGTGACCTCCAGCAAGTTATTCCACCGCTCTGAGTTCCTCCTGGGAGTCCCTACCTCTCTAATGACAGCACCTGTCCTGGAGCTGCTAGGGCCCAGACCTAAAGAACACAGTATACTGTTGACACATAGTGGACTCGGGTCCAGTGGATGGAAGTGCTCTGTAAGTGCTGCCCTGTGTCACTGTCAGTGGTGATGGTGGGTGAGATCTCCAGAAGGCACAGCCTGTGGGAAACACAGAAATGTGTCATAGCTTGATCTTGGAAGCAACCCAACTGCCCATCAACTGAGGAATGGATCAAGAAGATGTGGTACTTTTATACAATGGAGTATCCATTCAGCTGTAAAAAGGGTAAATTTGAGGCTTTTATAGGTAAATGGAAGTGACAAGAGACAATGCTCAAGTGAAATAGGTCTGACCCACACGTGCAAACATCATAGTGTCTCCTTAGTGTAAGAACCTGAAAGAATAAATAAAATCTGCAGGATACAATGGATACTGGGAAGAGAATGGATCTGTGCAAAGGGAAGGAAGTACTGCGATGAGGACAAGGCCAGGAGGGGCTGGGGGAAGAGATGGATCTATGTATGGAAGCCAGATAGTTGGGATAATTGTGCCGCGTGGATTTCTGCAGGTCCAGGGAAAGGAGCAGTTAATGGTTAATACGTTTTTTGCCTTCTGTTTTCATTTATTTTCCTTTTTGTCTCTTCCTGCTTTCTTATAGCTTTTTTTCATTTTTCTCTTTCTTCCAGTTGTGCACACATGCATCTGGTAATCTGAAAACTAATTTGAAAACAATACCAAGCAATGCAAAAAATACTGTTGAATTTGTATTATATTTAGTGAAATTCGGTGTCATTTCTAATATTTTTCTTTTCTTTTTTAAATTTTGTTTTAAAGAGTAAAAATAGCAGAAACAAAGACAGAAAAAAACTAACAAGAGTATATATAGTACAGAATTTCAAAATAAGAAAAATTTAACAATGGTAGCATTATATATTTTCATCATCAAATCAGTTTAGATCAACAGACATAGGTATGTAAGACTGATCAAACAATTAAACATTAACACTTGCAATAAACATTATTTTTTTTAACTCTTCCAAGCGCATTTTGTACTTAAGTCACTCTTCTAAAAAACAAAATTATAGGGGTTGAGAATGCAGAAAATGCAAGGTCCTGAGATTGATTCCTGGTACTGCCCAAAATTTATTCATTTCTTCTTTTGAGTCCTTACACTAGGGAGTCTATACGATATTTGCACATGTAGGTCTGTGGAAGGTTTCCTCAGCCACCCTCTTAGGATGATAAGCAGAGAGTGAGAACTCACCAATGGTTGCTCTCCAACCATTCCCAGCCTCTCCTAGCATCAGGACAAGTTCGGTCTGCTGTGGAGGTGCAGCACCAGGCACTTACAGGCAGGTGTGAGTCTCTGCGCTACTACCACCCCTGCCCCCACAGGGTGAGCCTGCTGTGGACCCGGGGACCTCGCTAGCAGGGGGCTCCCTGAGAGTGTGTGAGGCACAGACTCCACCTCTGACTCACGTGGACTGCTGACGTCTGTGAGGTAGGAGGACGGAGGAGAGACCTTTGGTTAACCACTGGGATTTGGAGTTGCTTGATCTCACAAGAGAGAGTCTATCCTGACCAGTGTACTGAGTTCTTTCAGGGAATAGGTATGACTTCCAAGCTGTTACTGTAATAACATACCATGAACGTAGTATTTTAAAGCACCACATGGTGTGTCTGTGGGGCTGTGCTTCTCCTGAAGGCTCTAGGAAGAAGGCTTTGTTCAGCCTTTTAGCTGTAACCTTTACTTTGTATTTGTCACCCACCCCTTCCTGCAGCTTACAAGCCAGCGACACAGATCATCTCAGGGGTCCTGGCTTCTTCCTTATGTCTTCTGGATGAAGGCCTCCACCCTCTCTCTTAGAGATTCCACCTTTGCAACTTTTCATCTCCACAGTCCTTTGTCATGAAGCAATGTGACAACCTAGGTCCCAAGCGTTAGGGCACAGGCATCTTTAGGGGTTGGGGAGGGATTTGCTCACCTCACACAGCTCAGCCATCCTGACCACTCTGCACTCAAAAGCTCTTTTCAGAAGATGTATCACATTGTAAAGGAAATTATGTAATCAATCTGTTTAGTAGTTCAGACTCTAGAAATTCCACTTAGCAAAAGCCTTATCCATTGTTCTCTCTCCTGGTAGCTTAAGTGGTTAAAGAACAAGAATAATAACTACAGTAACAGCCAATAATACTTTGAGGTCTTGTTGATATAGGGGAGATAACATACGTACCAACCTGCTGGATATCAGATACACTGAGTCCATGTTCCCCAAAATTGAAGAATGAATTATAAGGGACAATGGAGGCTAAAAGTAGAAAAATGTTATTGAGAGGAAAAGCTCCTGAGAGAGAGGAGGGGACCCAAGGTGAGTTGCCACAAGGCTCACTTCTCAAAGGAAGATTTATAGAGCAAAATCAGGAGACGGGTACAATGTGGGTCAAAACTATGATCAAACAATAAGAATACAAATACAACCACTTAGGAAATATGGATCCTACAGGGAAGCAGGTCATATAGCAAGGGTACATGGAAAGAATAAGGACCTTTTTAGGAAGGAATGGATCAGGCAATCCTAGTCACCTACCTGGGTGGCTGATTATCCAGACCAGTGGTTCTCAACCTTTCTAATGCTGTGACCCTGCAATACAGTTCCTCATGTTGTGGTGACCCCAAACGAAAAAATAATTTTGGTGGCTACTTCAAAACTATAATTCCAAATAAATAACATTTTCTGATGGCTTTAGGCGACCCCTGTGTTTGGTCGTTCGACCCCTGCCTGGGTTGCGACCCGCAGGTTGAGAACTGCTGACCTAGACTTTATTGGACCAGGTGATGGCATGTATAGTATAATCTGCACTCTTTGGCTTGTCCCTCGGGGAGGCACACAGGCCTGGTCATTCCATCTTTCTCTTGAGGCCTGGCCGCAGCTGATGTGTCTACAACCACGGTTGTAATGAGTTCTCATCACTAAGTCCCTTGAGGGCCTAGTCCTGTCTGACTGCCTGTAATGTTTCTACTAACTTAGCTGTTTATAATGCTTTGTCCTTCCTATGAATCTCAGAATCTTCCTGCAATCTCATCAGGCTGAGTAGCATAGCCATTTGTGTTCCGAAGTGAGGAAAACATGTTCTTGTGACTTTACCCTGCAGACTACGTGACGTCTGCGTGATGGATCCAGCAGTTGAACTCAAGCCAGTCTGACCCCAGAGAGCTTTCATTTAATAGGCAAGACGCTAAGAACCCAAGACAAACAAACAATTTAGGCCTTGCATGCCACAGTTTAACAAAGAAAGTATACAAAAGTAATATGATTATAATGCAGAATGACAACTGTAATGTGAATGGTGAGATTGTACTCACCCGGGGACCGGGGACACAGACAGGCAAAATGTTTTTACTTTGCTTGAGCGAGTCCAGCAAGTTTTCCCAGGGGAGATATTTCTGATTCAGGTTTTAAAAGATTAAAAAGCACTCAGCAGGCTGCAGAGGGGGCAGGGAGGCCAGGCACAGGTGACAGCAGGTGTGAAGGACCCTATGGTGGAGGGAGTATGTCTCATGGCCACCCGAAGGGCAAGGAGCAGAGGGATGGTAGCTGGATGGAAGAGAGCCCTTGTCACCTGCTGAAACCTGCTGGCCACATGCAGCCTGGACAGGTGACCTGGGGCAGAACCTGAGTGTGGCTGGGGGGACACAGTGCCCCTTAGTGGTCCAAGCCTCTCCTCTCTCTTGCCCCTCCTCCAGCTGCACAGGGGCTGGCAGTGTGTGCTTGGAGCTGCTTTCAAATGGGAGTCACCCTCACAGACCTTCAGTGTGGCCTGAAGCCACACCCCCTCTCTCTGTAGATCTCTCAGGTTTAGCAATTTCATAAGTCCTTTGGGGTCCCCACAGAGGCTGCTGCTGTGCTGGAGGAATCTGGACTCCTCACACCCTCATCTTGCCCAGCCAATCCTCAGGGGCAGCGGCTCTTCTCTGTGGCCTGGCCTTCCAACAGAAACTCTCACTATATTTAGAGATGCCAGCGTGCATCTGAGTTATGTCTGATTCTGCTGAAACAGCTCTATGTTTCACTTTCTCTGGAAACCATGCAAATCTTGTACAGGAGATGGGACAAGTACAATTGTTTGCCTTTTAAATATCACCAAAACACAGTTTGTATTTCCTTAAACGGTGGATAGGAGGATTAGCTAATTGGCTTAGGCCACTAGGTCTGTGAGGAGCAATTAATGAAACAGTTCATTGATCACATAAGATGGGGATGGAAAGATTGCTGCGTGCAACTTCGTTTCATCAACACACATGATTCTGTGGCCAGTGATGGAGAGTGGACACCTCATCTTACCCCAGACTCTCAGAGTGAGCAGGTCTCTCAGGTCACAGTGGAACGCAAGCGAAAAGGTGAATTCCCTCTTTGCAGAGTGGCTACAGACGCACACGCACACGGTTGTGATTGGAGTGTTACCTCTAGATTCAGTTTTCCTTCAGTGAGTCAAAGGCTTGCATGGTTTTCAAGGCCCCACAGTTGATGCTCAGTAGAATCAGAGAGCAGCTTCGCCTGGCTGCCATTCCTGTCCTGTTCACCCTGAAGCAAAGCAATCACCTGCGGTTTTTGCTTTTGTAGCCATCATCTGGCATTAAAGTCCTGTTGTTTTCTCTCATCCATTTACACAAAGAGTGCTCAGGAATGCTACTAAGCCCTGCATTCTAGGCTGCAGATCCTGTGCATCCAGCCTTCTGGTTGTCCTGCTCTTTACCTCAAGCTGGCCTGGAGCCCAGCACCTGAAGTGGAGGACCAGGGTCAGCTCCCTTTGCAGCCATTGCTAGTTTTCCTCCTGTCGGGGTCTCCTCTAGTGCTTCTCAGGGCTTCCTTGGGTGGAGAAGCACTAAATGCTTGTGGCATCATTCTGAGTGGGCACCATTTGCTGGCCTGGGTGCAAGGCCAGGGGCAGAGGGGAGCAGGGGAAGAGAACAGGAGTGCAGACTGGTGTGAAGGGGTCAGTGAAACTCTCAGATACTTCCTGTGAGCAAACGCAGAAGAGGAGGGCAGCGGCATGGAAGCACTTCCATTTCACGAAACTAGAATGCCACCCATCAGAACGGATGAATGATCTTCCTGCTATGGGCAGCTAAGTTAAAAAGATTATAGCCAGTCAGACAGGGCTAAGCCCTCAAGGAGACAGCCCAGAAGACAAGATACATCGCAACTGTGAGAAAGGCAGATGCTCCTGCTGTGGGCCAGACCTGGAGACCAAAGATGGAACAAATGCTAACCTCCCTAAAGATAAGCTTCTGGGATTGATCATCACCTTGAGGAAGCCTGGAAGATTCACTAATCCAACTGCTACTGACTGGCTACCAGATAAACTCCTGTCCTGTGTCTGTGCCTGCTTGCTGCGTGACTCACTTCCCCATTCACTTCTGGATTTAGTCAGTTTTACCTGAGCACTGGTGTTTAATCTCACTGGTTGATCACAGTTCTGTCCCGCCACATGCCCACCTAAGTGAGTTCCCATGTTCTCCACCACCTTAGACCCACCCCATCACACGGGTTTTTACTCTATGGGGACAACTCTGGGGACAACCTTCTCGGGCCCCCCTTTTGTCCTTCTCTCAGACAACTTTCTTTCCCCCCCGTAAATATATTATGCTCTTAACCTCTGTTTGTTCCTAAAAGTCATTCTTCAGTTCTAGAGAACATGAACTTGTCCCAGGTACCTTGCAGGTTGAGAGCTTCATTTTGCCCTGTATCATTCTCACCTTAGGCCCTCTATCTCTCTCAAATCACTAGGTTAATTGGTTCCATGCATTTTACTGCACAGGTACCTTTTGCCACAGTTACCATTTCCTGGCAGGTGACACCAGCCCGATGATCCTGAGTGCGTCAGCAATGTCCTTGTCGCTCCACCCACCTCCCAGCCTACCTCATGCAGCATGGGCACCCTGGGCCTCTGTGGTTCTCACACCAGGCCAGAGTTAATGCCCACAGCAATCTTAAGATATGAACCTCAGCGTCCACCTTTTACTCACCAGGAAATGGAAATGGAAACTGGAGTGGCTCTGTCACAGTGACAGGCCCAGAACTTGTAGAGGAAGGAGGATTCCACACCAAGACTTTCAATGCCCGGCTCGTCTTCTCAGCCCTGTTCTCACTTAAAGTTGCTCCAGTGTATGGGAGAAGGGAAAAATGTAAGACAGGAACATTGCTATGAACTCCACAGTTAAAAGAAGTCCCAGGGCCAGGATCACAGGGGACATCAGTGCCACTGCTCCCTGCAGACCTCCTGGGAAGAAGCCAGCCCAGCAAGTTGTCCCTGAGCTGGGTCAGTGTGTTTCGGATAATTAAGATGAAGAAGAAAGTGGCCGGCAGAGGAGGGGCTGTGGGAAGAGGCGCGGAGGCACTCACTCCCTCCACACACATGCCCAGTGTCTCCTCAGCTGCCAGTGCTGGGTGGGACAACCCGAGCGGAAAGAAAAGAGGGAGTGAATCCATTACAGCGGATGGATTAGAAGAAGTAAGACTGGAAAATGATTATTTCGAGCAGCAGAAGTGATACTCTGGCTGAACAACTCTCATCTGAAATCTAAAGCACTCTGACATCTGAAATGCTTCTAAATCCACAACTTTCCAAGGGCTAGGACAACAGCACTTTCAGGTTTGGAATGTTCAATTGATAAGATCTATAAAAATACTGGAAAATCTGAAAAACTGACATTCATCCTAAGCATTTGAATGACATACTCAGCACATTTTCTTGCTGTGTTTTATAATTTATGCCACATTCTTCCGTGTCTGGGACATTATCTGACACGTAGCAGGCACCTGTCGTGGAATGAACACCTACAAATGCTCTGCATTAACCTTTTGGAAGCCCCTAAAAGCTCCAAGAGGAAGAGCACATCAGGTCACCACTATCGCGTTTCTGTCTGCAGAGGGGCCACTGAGCCACACAACTCCAAGGGATACTCCTCACAGGGTGGCCTCGTGAGTGGGCCCTGTGGTCACGGTGTGACTCGTGTCCCTGGGGATGTACAGCGTGGCAGTGGGTTCCCCTGGATGTAGAGAGCTGAGACTGTTACGCAGAGAATTCTGTCCTTTTAGCCTCAGTCTGTGGAGGGCACAGTAGCTAGATCTGGCTGTAAACGAGGGCATCCCTTTCCCAGAAGGGAGGAGGCAGGCCTGGCCACACATGCATCTGTCAGGGAGGAGCCATGGTGCAGTGCAGGCCTGTGCTAGGGGCAGCTTTCCCACACTGCACTGCGCTCCTCAGGAAGCTGGCCAAGATGCTCCTTTCCAAGGCAGTAGCTGGGCTGCAGAAGGGGCTGGTGGCCTCCCAAGGTGAAGGGAGCTGGTGCCCGAGCTCTCTGTCTTGGACTGGTGTGTGACTAATTGCTGCTGTGAACCTGTCTCACAAGGGGCCTGGCTCCGCTAGCTCTTTGAGTAAAGAGGATCACAAGGTTCAGTGAGTGGATTAGCAGCTTACGTATTTAGGAAACACAAAGAATGTCAAGGATCAATTCTTCATTGGCTTAAGAAATTTTGTCCCAGATAAAAGATCTTAATAGCTCTTCCAACTTAGGCAAGTACCTGGCCTCTCCAACTTCAGTCCCCCCTCCGCCCCCTGCATGCTCTGACTCATAATGATCTTCCTGTCTCAGCTTCCCCAGCACTGGGATTATAGGCATGCATCACCATGCCCTGCCTTGGTGGCTGGCTTGGTGCCCGGGGCTGGCATGGTATGCAGTAATGGGGATTAAACCCAGGGTCCCTGTGCTCACCAGGCAGGCACTCAGACTGCTGAGCTATCTCTCTGGCCCAACTTTAGTTTCTTCATCTGTAGAATGGAGCAGATCACTCCTTCATCATAACAGAATCAGAGAAAACAAAATAATGTCTGGAAAGTGCCTTGCCCAGCACGGTATAATGAGAGGAACCTGTGTTCTGGAATGAGACCTTATCTTAGTCTGTTTTTTAAATTAAGTGCCCCAGACTGATAATTCATAAAGGAAAGGAGGGTGTTTTGTACAGTTCTAGAGGCTGAGGAGTCTGAGAGCCTGACCTCGGCGTTAGGTCAGTGCCTGGGAAGAGCCACTGTGACATATGGCGAAGGGCATTGTGTGACGGGGTGGAGGTGTGGCCAGGGTGCTAGTTTATGCTCCTCTTAACATAACTAATTCCACCATGTGGCTCCTGATTGCCTGTGATCCCAGTTACTACCCCAGCACCCCACCTTTAAGTACCATTAGCCTGTGAATTTGGGGTTAACTTTCTAGCATGTGAATTTTTGGGATACTTATCATCCTTAGATGTGCTGGCTTCCTCCCTCCTGGCCCACCTGAGCTGCTCCCAGGGACAGGGTATAGAGCCATCTGCCACCACTGTGCTGCCCCTCTGCCTCAAAGGTCTCCTGACCATCTCCCCAGTGAAAACTGTTTCATCCTGCAATGGCACTTGCTTTGAAAAGGACCCTGCCAGGCTGAATTCTTCACCAAGTCTTTATTGACGCCATCCCCAGTGCACTATGAGGTAACTGTCTGCATGTCCACCTTCACTACATGGGAGGCAAAGGTCTTGCACTGCTCTGTTTAGTCGGTCCAGCTGTGGGCTGAGGACATAAACCCTCAGTGGAAAAGGCTGGAGTCTGGTCAGGGGCAGTGCTGTGAATAGCTGTGACAGGGTAGTGTGGGGAGAGCTCCACAGCAGGCAAACCCACATGACAGCTGGGCAGCAGTCTGGCTGAGACGCAAGTGGGCATGGTCTCCTGGGCAGTCCTTCTCCCCGTGCCAGGTGGACAAATTCCTGGTTCCTTCAGTTGGACTCCCGATTTCCACCCATTTCCTCTCCAGATGATTGCCACAGCTCGGACACTCTTCCAGAGGGTGCCTGGAGTACAAATAGAGTACAAAGGCAGGGCTAGAATCCAAGGCCCATCAACTGCCTTCCATATAGGCCTGAGTAAACAATGGGGTGCTGGGAGGAGGCAGACAGGTTGGTACACAACGGAGAAAGTGATTTGAGTGCCAGTCCATGGAATCTGGGCTGAGTGTGGGGGACTGAACACAGGACGGGGCAATACACAGAGCAAGTGTTGAAGCCTGCACTGGTACTGGAGAACCAGAATAGGCAAGTGAGCAGACAGGAGACAGTGCCAGAGAGCAGGACACCTACAAGGTATGTCTGGGATGGTCCTTTTATTAGGAATGACAAAGCCTCAGGTGCACTCTGGGTGACTGAGGCAGGCGGCAGACAAGAGCATGGGACCTGAGGCCAAGGTGTTGCTGGACCCTCCAGGTGAATCGGGAGTCAGCTTAGCATCTTGGATGCTGTAATGGAGGGAGCAGAGTGGCCAGCACAAAATGAAGGGAATGAGGACATAGCAGGGTACTTTAATGGGGAACAGGGTGTTTCTTTGGCATACACTTCCCTAAAGATGGTGTCTCCCATGCCACAAGGACACGTGGCACAGTGGCCCTTGGGGAAGGACAGTCAGGATTGCCTACCTGGGAGATTGGGAGCTTAGGTAGCCTTCGGTGCTGAGGTTGGGAGCCCAGTGAAATCTTTTACGTTAGGTGGTGATAGACACCCAGAAAGGAGACCCAGCCCTACTTCTGGATGCAGGTGAGTGCCCAGAGGCACAAAGCCCTGTGGGACACAGTGTCAGAGTGAGCAGTGCCATGGGGGGTGCTTTACTGGTGGCACTGGGAGCTCCGGGACCCTCCTTGGTAGCCTGTGGCTCCCGGGAGGGTTCCTTGCTCAGGTTCCTAGAGCAAGGGCAAGCGAGGACTGGGTCTTATGCCTTTGGACAGATGTAGGCTTCTCACCCTCCCACTACTGCTCTGAAGGGAGGGGAGAGGGTGGCAAATGGTGCCCTGTGCTCCCTCATCCCTACCCCTCCTGCAGGGCTCAGACGTTGGTCACTGGTGACAGGAGTGCAGGCAGTTTCACCATTATTGTAGCTCCTGGAGCTTGGCACTGAATTGCTATTTTCAAGGCTGCTTTGTCCTTCCATCTTAGGTAGGATTCGACCCCACCACTGCCTGCTGGTCCTGCAGAATCTTGGTTTCTGCTGCTACTCTGTGCCACCAATCTTGAGTTTGCAAATCCCTTCAGGCTCCTGCACGTGTTTACCTGGAGAACGATGTCCAGATTTGTGGTGAATCATTTCCCTCGGTGTTGTCTGTTTTCTGCTGTGGAAAACAACGGTCAGCAATTTGCAGAAATCCAGAAACCATTTAACTTTTCTTTTTAAATCAAGTGTATCAAAATACTGCCTCCTTCTGGAAGTTAGTTTACATGGGCTCTTCTTACAGCTGTCACAGACCCAGGCATTTCTGATTTACTGAACACCTGCAGTTCTCTACCTTGTCTGCTTATGAGGTCATGTGACAGGTACCGCTATATTGGAGTCATGTGACATGTACCACCATAGTTAGCTGTTTAATCCTAGACAATCATAACCCAAAAGGCAGCTACCATGCAATTGGCCTCAGCAAGACAACTTGAAAAAGTAGGAAGTAGCTGTCTGTACCCAACTTTGTAAGCTACAGAGAGGAGTATGAGATTTGACATGCAATAGCTCTCATTTGCAGATATATTTTGAAAGAACACTGAGATTTATTGTTATTTAGATAAATACTTTTGTATTTTCATATTTTTTAAATTACGTTAAATCAGACCTTGAAAATCCAAGAACAGATGATCACAATAGTATGGAATTTATTACACATTTTTAAAATATTCCAATTAGATTAGGTACAATGCTTTGCTCATCTTGGTATAAGTAATGAAGAATCTGAGACAGTTGAACTTCCAGCAGTCCTCCCACCCTGCCTCCTGAGTGCCTTCTGAGTGATTCCAAGTGTACACCACCGCACCAACTAAGAGAATGTATTAACAGCAAATGTAGATTGGTTTCTTGGGCTTTTAATTTGTTTGTTTGAATGAAGTAGTTATTATTGAAAATAATGCTAATATAACATGTATTAGCAGTAAGTATAATGGGTAAAATCAGTTATGGAATTTATATGAGGTTATCAAAAGAATTGTCAGTTGGAGCTAAATTTATAAATATATTTTGGTAGGATAGTTAAAACAGTTATATGATCTGATGATGAAAACATGTAATATAACCATTGTTAAATTTTTCTGGTTTTGAAATTCTATACTTTATGTACTCTTACTTGTTACTGTTTTTTTCTATCTTTGTTGCTGCTATTTTTTTAGTCTTTAAAATAAAAATAATAAAATAAAAAAACAGTCATCATATTATACAGACTTGAATCCAAATTCTTGTATTACTTTCTGCATAAAACAGGGAAGTAACTTGCTTCTCCTTACCCTAAGCTTGTCACAGAACCTGCTCTGTGGGGTTGTTGTGGACATTAAGATAGTGTGAGGGCCAGCCAGATGGCTCAATGGATTCAAGTACCTGCTCTGTAATCCCAGCACCCAGGAGGCTGAACACAGGTGCACGGCTAGGACTCCAATCTACATAGTGAGACCCACAATAAATAAATATAATAATGATAATAATAATAATAATATGTATAGGAGCTGGTCATATGGATAAAAGCAGGAGAAATATATCAAGCATCTGAACTTTCCAAAGAGGGAAATTTCTCAAGAAGCTAGTATAGTAATCATGCTCATATTAAATAATAATAATAACACCATAGTCAGGGTAAATGAATTCTTGGGTTTAAGGAGTGCAGGCTGCACTGTCAGCTCTGAAGCTAGACTGCATGAGCCTGAGCCCTGGCTTTGGTCCTTCCTCACCATGACCGTGGAGAAGTCTCTTGAGCCTGCTGAACCTTGATGTCCTTGTGGGTATCCTGGAAACATGTGGAGTGTAAACATAGGACTGTGTACAAAGCACTGTGAGCCTGGCATATGGTAGAAAGTGTTTGCCTGTATTGTTATTATTGTCATTATTATATTTACACTCTGGCAAAGTAGAAATCGAGCAAGAGGCATCTGTCTTATGGAATTGTATTCCGCTGGGTTGACCGCATGTATTCAGTCAGCTAAATGAAGTAGTCACACCTACAGAACTGAGATTCAGACTGTCCACAACAGTCCACTCATTCTTCTGAAAAGTTACAGAGATTTATTTGGGTTTCTTGGCTGGATTTCTACCTCTTGTCCCTATCAAAGAGACAAATGCTTTCTGTTTAGAGGACGCACTGCCTTTATCTTAGACTGTTTCCACAATATCTCTGGGGTTGTTTTGTCCCATGCTGCTTCCATTCAAGGGTCACCCCCTCCTGGGGAGAACTGAAGCACAGGGCTCTTTTCCAGGGCTGTTCTGGGGCCATCTTCTGACATTGCAGAGATTAGATAACCTCCTTCAGTAGATGTTACCCTGCACTGCCCTTACAGAAAATGATTCCAAAAAACACTTTGAATTCTGCCCAGTTGAGGTTCACATATGATGTGAACCTAAGCATTCTTTTGCTAGTTTATCTCCTGACCAAAGACTTTGAACCACAGAGCTAGTTTCAGGTTACCAAGAGGAATAAGAAATAGTCTCTGTCTCAAATGGATCCCCCAAAACTTGTGAATGCTTACTGAGTCACCATATTTTTGTTTAGTACTCCTCTGGGCCAAGTATGTTTGTAGGGCTTGGGGTTGAACTGGTGAACAACAGGACATCCTGACTGAGTGCCTGTGGACTTCGGCTGGCTCTTGATAGGTTTTTAAGGAGGCTCAGTAAAGGAATCTGATGGGTAAAAAGCCTTTATTAACACCAAAACCACAAAGAGGATCGAGGGCAGATGGGTCAGGTAGATCCTCAGACCTGAGACAGAGAACGATGAGGCTTTCATGGACTTTTGCTAGGGGTGGAGCTTGAGGGGGATGTTTAGAAATATCTGAGGAGCTGATTAGGGACTTCCTTGAAGTGTTGGAACAAGTGAAAGGAAACTATACCCAGGGTGGAGTTGGAGAAGTAAGTAGGTGGTCTCTGGGAAGATAAGCTGTTGTTTTAAGGGGTTCTATAAGCCATATTAGTTGATCACCATGATAATTCAGCAATTCATACTAGGGCCAGAACCTACCAGCTCTCATGAGGCCATCAAGATGAGCAAACCAGGGCTTTCTGTGACAGTGATTTTTGATCAGTGCTTTTCATTTGCTGCAGATGACAAAATCTGTTCTTGCCAGAAAGGGACTTACCAGACTATTTTCAGATTTCCAGGAGGGTGATGGAGGAGCCTGTACAGCACAGGCAATGGGGAAGGCCAGCACCCACATAAGAGTGTTCTATATAGGTGCCAGGTCCACCATGGCGCCCTCCGGGGACACACACTGTGCTCTCCTACTTTGCTTCCCTCAGAGGCCTCTGTGGAAGAACTCGGGCAGACAGAGCTCCTGGGAGATGTGGCTCCAAGCCTCCTGGGTTCTGTATCAGGGAAGGCTCACTGTGCCCTCTGGACAAACCCGTCCACACATAGGCTAAAGCAGGCAGAGTGAAGGACAGTGGTTATTTTGCAGAGTGGCCTTGGAAGATACATCAGTTATGTTGCATTTGGCTGCTCAGTGGTAAACTCAGTAGTGGCCAGTGCCCGGCTGAAGGTGGAACCCAAAGACACCTAGGAGACTTCGCCTCTACCTTCTCTTTGAACACCTAGGCCTCAGCGATGTGGACTTGCCCTTTACAGATGCTGTTCATTGCCCCTGTGCCTGTAGTTCATGCTTTTCTTTCTCTGGACTGTCTTTCTCACCCTGCTTTGTTTGGCTGGCTTTGGTTGAGAAGCCACATCTATGGAGTTTTCTCTACCCCTGCCATGGCATCATTAGCCTCTTTCTACGTCCCTGCAGCAGATATGTGCTGTGTGTTTAATGATTTCCTGTGTTAAAAGTTCTACAAAATGCTGTACATGGTTTCAGGGTAAATCCTGAGGGTATTTGACTGACCCTGTCAGATACAAAAATTATACTTTTTTTTATATAGGTCTTCCTTTAACTTGGCCTTGGCCTTAACCATCCAGCAGAAAAGTCTAACCACAAGGCATAAAAAGTAAAGCCATAAATATGCTGAGTTGTAAAAGGCTCAAATCAACAGCTTCTGACATTGCCAGTTCTGCTGATAACCCACTAGTATTATGACATGTTGGATTACACATGCAACTATTATCTCTTAGTTCAATGAGAAGGAAGATTTGTACTGATAATGTTTAGAAAAGCTATCATGTCTGCATCTTGCACTCTGAATGACTATTATGAAGACAACAATATGTAAGGTATTAATCATTACAACTGTCCTACTAACCTCTTTTAAAAAGTTATGTCCTGTGTTGCATTAGGATGATCCACTTCCATCGCTCTTATCCATGAGCATTGCAAGATCAGGGAGAACTTACTCCGGTTTGTAACTATACTGGCTAGCACCTAGTAGACAACCAATTCATATTCCAACAAGCACAACTTGCCTCGGAAAGAAGCAGGAATTTACCAGCTCACTACACGGGGAGAAAGGCAGGCTTTCCCTGCCAGGGAAGCAGCACCTTCCGAAGGACAGGGACGGGAAAAGGAAGCATGGGTTTGGGGAAATGCACACAGCTCATGAGCTGAAGAAGAGTGGAGTCAGCTGGAGACTCCACAAGTCCCCAGGGAGTGAGATTAGGGTGGGTCCAATGTGCTAAGAAAGAGCTTGCCCTTACTGGAAATGCTTGAGGAGGCCCAGTTGAAGGATTTTGAACATAAAAGGGACTTAGATGATCAGATTCATGTTTTTAAACAGATTTGTCTCACAGATGGATTAGCGAGCTTAGAGGAGAAGCAGAGACCACAAAGAAGTCATCCCAAGCAGATAGTGGGACCAAACAGGGGTCAGAAACCATGCATGAAGAAGACCGCATGTCCTCACACACAGTGAGACATGACCAGTGGCTTCTGGGGATGAGCTGACATGGGATCAGGAGATGGAACATGACTTTAATGCAAAGGCCCCTTGGTCACAGCCCAGCCCTTCTTCCCATACTGTACCTCGTGTGCTCCACCCTGAACTCCCATCCATGGGCAGTGAGGAGAAACCTGCACGCATCACATCTGTTTCCCAGTGCTAGGAGGCAAAATGAATCCTAAACGTTATGCTGGAAGAAGGTTTGGTGATCACCCAATCCAACCTCAAATTTGGTTCACACCTCTGCAAAGTAGTAGGCAGCCACCACTCTCCATGTTGAACTGGTCTGCTGCATTTGTTTCAGATACTGACTTGTGGGGCCCGGCGGGATGGCTCAGTGGTCTAAAGCGCCTGCTTGGGGAAGCTTGGGCGGCTTCAGGGACCACAGTTTGATCCCCGGCACCACATGCTGCACCAGCCCTGCCCTCAGGGCAGGCTGAGCCGGCCGAAAAAATGCGTGAATAAACAAACAAAGGTTCTGAATCAGATACTGACTTGTATATATTTTTTCTTCTTTCCCTCCCCTTTTCTCCCTCTTCCTTCCTCCCTCTACTCTGTCTCCCTCCTCTTCTGTCTTGTCTCCCTCTCTCTCTGATGTTAGAATGCAGTATTAAAACTGGATATAATAACACATACTGGTAGTCCAAATTGCTGTGGAGGCTGAGGCAGGAGCATCCATCTGAACCAGTCTTAAAAATAATATTAAGATGGTTGGGGTGTAGCTCAGTTGTAGAGCACTTGTCTAATGTGAAGCTCTGGTTGAATCTCCAGCACAGCATATACACAAAGTTAATATTTGAGGGTACTTGTCTGTCTAAAGTAGTGTTTGGTCTGTATAGTAGACAGTCAGTGAACATTTTCTGAAACAGGATGAACCAGACATAGCCAAGCTTTCTCTTCCCGAACCAGTGATCTTTCCACAGGACCTTCGTTTGGAGGTTATCAGATTCATAATTCTTTCTCCCATGGAGGCTTAGCCTTATCAGTCCCACAGAGATTAAAACCTACCGAGCAGTAACTTTGCAGTTCACATGGCTTCAAACCATAAGCAAAACTAACCATTATGGGAGAGCCAGCCAGCCAGCTCTGCCTACTTAGGCAGAGGGAACAGGGATGGATCCCAAAGCATGTTGTGCTGGCCCAGCCCCTAGGGCGCACTGAGAAGGTGATTGAGACTGGGCATGGTGATGCATACCTATAATCCCAGTACTTGGGAGGCTGAAAACAGGAGGGTCACTACGAGTCTGATCTGTGCACTGAGGCATTGTAGACCCTGTGCTAAATACATGAAGAAGAAGAAGAAGAAGAGGAAGAGGAAGAGGAAGAAGAACAAGAAGAACAAGAACAAGAACAAGAACAAGAACAGGGGCTAGGGACATAGCTCTGTGGCGTAAGTGCATGGCTGGCAAGTGCAAGGTCATGAGTTCAAACCCCAGTCCCGCCAAGAACAAGAATAAGAAGAAAAGGAAGAAAGAAAGAAAAAATGTTGCCATAACCACAATGGGTATAGATTTATTTTGTCTATGGCTAATTAGAGCTCCATATGCCTTACTTACTATGTGTCAGATTCTTTTCCCATGTTTGGCAAGCTTTCTGCCATTACTTTTGCAAAGTCTTTGTTGACACCTATCAATCTTACACTGATTTTCTTTGTTTTCACTGTTTCCTGGTTCCTTCTTATTTTTAAGGGCTCTCCTCCCTTTTTGTGATTGCTAGCTGCAGTGCTGTCTGCAAGGTCTGAAAGTCTGCCTTCAGTTTTCTTCAAGTGCTTTTGCCACCTTTCACTGGAATGTTTAATTTCTTGGATATCTCCTGGAATCTGTTTTATGCATCCCAATTCTTTCCTATATTGTTCATTCAAAGTTTCTATGGTTTTGCTATGCTCCTTTAATTTTTATGTGTGTCTTCTATTCTGTATTATTTTTATTGCTTTTTAATTCTTTTTAAAATAAAAAAGAAGGCTGGGGAGATAGCTCAGCAGTCTAAGCACCTATCTGGCAAACACAAGGACCCAGGTTTGATCCCCAGTACCACATGCCATGCTGGCCCAAGAATCATGGGTAACCCATGCTGGTCACCAAAACTGGGTGTGGTAATGCACACCTGTAATCTCAACCCTGAAGAGACTGAGCCATGAGGATCACTATGAATCCAAGCTCCATAGTGAGACCCTGTACCAAATAAATAAATAAATAAATAAATAAATATTTTTTAAATTACAGAAAGAGAAATTAAATTTTGAAAAAATAAAAATAACCACTGCATTAGTTAAAAAAAAATGTTAGCCACTGACCAAGGCATAACCATTAGAATAAACTGTTAAAAAAAAAAGCGTGGTGAGGACATGGATAAACTGAAATGTTAGCACATTGCCAGTGTAAATTTTAAAGAATATAGTTGCTATGGAAAATGGTACAAAGTTTTCTCAAACATGTAAAAATAGAATTACCATATGATCTAACAATGCCACTTCTGCAAGCACACCCAAAATAATTAAAAACAGGGCCTAAAAGAACTTTGGACAGCCAGGTTGATAGCAGCATCCTTTGCAGTAGCCTCAGGGTAAGAGCAACCCCAGCATCTGTTGACAGATGAGTAGATGGAAAGCAGAATGCTTCAGGAATGTGTACAAGGAGGGTTACCTCAGAAGGAAGGAGATCCCAAGGTGTGCCACGGCATGGCTAACCACCGAGGCTATCGTGCTAAGTCACATACAGAGTCCTAAGAAAGACCAGCACTGCATGATTCTGCTACGTGAGGTGCCTAATAGAGTCAAATCCTGAGTCAGCAGACCAAGAGGGTGGGGAGCACAGCCCTGTGTAATCCAGTCTTGTATTGCAACATGAAAGGACTTCTACGAACGGTGCGAGTCTCCTTAAACTGACAAGGATGGCACATTTTATGTATCTTTTATCACAGTTTAATAAATATTCACCACTTGAGGTACACATATCTGCTATCTTATTTGATCCAAACACACTGAATTTTCATTAGAAATGAAAGTCCTGCTTCAGAGTGCAGAAGGTAAGGCTGAAAACCAAGGCACGAGGCCCTAACCACATGACTAAGCCAGACCAGAGTTGAGCTGTACACGCAGGTGTCCTGGCCCCAGGCCTCGTCCAGGCTTCTGCCGAATCCTGGAGAGGTGCTGTAGCTGAGCTAAGTCGGCTGCTGGCTGTGGCACAAGAAACCAGCACTTAGCAGTTTGTGGCGAGAGCTACAAATGTGGGCCTGGGGTGTGGGGATGTGGGCAAGACAGGGAAAGAGACAAAGAAGCAAAAGAGAACTAGGAATTGCAGACTCACTCCACACCTGCTCTGCACTCTGCATTTAATCCCATACTTCCTGAATGTCCCCAGGGCAGGTGTGAGTCAACAGTAAACAGGGCGAGGAAAGGTCAGCCAGCGTTTCCTCTGCTGCCAACTCAGAAGTCTCTGTCCTGGAAACCCCTGTGTACGTGAAACTGAAAACCTGCCATGTGAGCAGGAGCAGACACGGCTCTTGCTTTGTGGTCTTCTTCTTCCTGTGAAGGCAAGAGATGACCAGATGCACTTAAAATAATAATGCATATCTAGAAGGAGAAAGAGGGAGTGGGAGGAGAGGCACCAAGCAGGAGCCCACTTATATCCACCTGGCTGGCACCTGGCACCTGGCACCTGGCACCTGGCACCTGGCACCTGGCTGCCTCACCCACCAACTTCCCATAGGGCCTGAAGGCACCCTTTTCTCTGCCTCAGAATTGGGCTGCCATGACCGCTGCCATTTCCATAGCCTCAACTTGGACTGCATTTAGAAGAGCAGTTCTCCCATGGACAGCTAAAAATGGAGAGAGGGGCTGGTGAGATAGCTTAGGGGTCTAAAACCCCTGCTTAAGCAAGTTTAGGTAAATGCAGACACCAAGGTTCCATCCCTGGCACCACATGCCGTGGCAGCATCCTAACCCCATGGTGGACTGAGCTGGCCACAAAATAAATAATTAATAAAAATAATAAATAAAAGTATAGAAAGATCATCTAGCCTCTTACAGCTTGTATTTATCATTCTGTGTTTACCACCGCTTCTATTTATCCCAGGCCTACTATGTGGCAGGCACTGTGCTGACACCTGCCAGGTGTGAGCCTACCCTGCCCAGCACTTACGGTACAGCTGCATGCATATAGGGGCAGGAACATGTTTCCCAGAGAGTGTTAGTCTCAGAGGCCAAGGGCAGGTCCAGAATTTGAAGCTAGGTCTATCTAGCTCCAAAGTTTTTTATTTTCTCCACTCTACCATGTTAACACGCAAGATGTAACAGGCAAGATGTAAAGAGCTGTGGAAGCGCCCAGGCGCAGGCAGCTGCTGGCTCTGCTGAGTCCTCCCTGGGGAAGCCCTTATGGAGAGGGAAATTGCAGTGTGAGAAAACAGTTGCCAATACATGCGCAGTGACTTGAGATGCAAGGACACATGTGGGCATGGGAAGGGGGACAGTGCAAGGTGGCTTGGGAAATTACAAACAGGCCATTTGATGTAAGGGAAACTGGTTTGCTGTGGTAGGCAATCACAATTTCACTGTCTTCCAGTTCATTGGAACCACATTATAAAGAATCTTGCTGTACACAGCGGCTTGTAATTTATTTTTATAGGCAATAGGAAACCATCAACGGTTCGTGTCAAGGGGTTTGCAAGTAATAGTACTATCCCTAAGCATTCTTCATTTTGTAAACTGTGAGAAAGTTAGATGCATCTGAAGCATTTCAAAGAGGAGACCAGTCGTGTGCTCACACAGGCAGAGGCTTTGCCGCTGAGGATTGCCCCCCACAGGCCAGCAGCTGCAGTGCCAGCTCCCCAACCCCTTATAGCCTGTGGCATCAGCTAATCAAGACAGCTCCTTTCCTAGAATGACTGGCTTTTGTTTCTCTTATGCTTTAGGAAGAGGTAAGAAGCTTCAAGGAACTGCAAGCCAGATTTCAGAAATGGGATGTTCTGCCTCTCCTCGGGCCTGTTAAACTCCCGGCAAGTGTGTCTCCAACAGCCGACATCGGATGCACATGGCCTACCCCAAGTGTGGCCCCTGGGAGACCCTGCTCATCCAACCACAACCGGCCCCCGGCGCGGGGTTTTGGCCCTGAGTCCAACACCCCTCAAACCCAGCACATGAAATTGACCCAGAGATGTAAAATCCAGAAGAGCTCAAGTTCCCCAGGACTTTTAGAAAAACCTACTGCATCTTCTCCAAGGAAGTCCCAGGTAGATGCTCTGCTCCCAGACGTGAATGCATCCAATGCAGAGGTGAACAGTGAGGAGAAAGAGATGGGGGCCAGCAGCTTCCAAGACAAGCTCAGGAAGTGGGAGAAGGTTTCATCTCAGAGGGGCGTGATATGCTCGGCTCCTCTCTTCACCAGGGCTGGGGAGAAGGCTTTTCCCCGCGGAAAGCACAAAAGCACGGGGCTTCTTCTAGAGAGACCAAGGGAGAAGATTCAGCCAAAATGGGCCCAGACACTCTCTCCCCACATGGAGCTGGCCCAAAGAAAAATCCTCACTACCTCCGAGAAGGCCCCCTCTCTACATTCTCTAGTGGGCAGGAAGAGCCAAGAGAAACCCGGTATTGGCAGGAGCTCAGCAGGTGATCCCTGCCAGCAGGAACTCACCACCCCCTCCCCAGGTAGGAAAAAGAGTGCATGTGGCCCGAGGGAGGGCACCCTCGGTTGCGGCAGAGCTGTCTTGTGTGTGACTTGGGTAGTGGAGCTCGGGAATCGCCAGGGTGTCTGCTCAAGCACAGAGTGAAGTCTGTGTAACATGTTTAACCTCCAGGAACTACATTGTGAAACTGTTTGGGCAAACTTGAATTTGACTCTTAGTTTTAATTCTTGTAAGCTGCATGAACTTGGGTAATCTCCATACTTCTTTGGGTCTGCTCCATTTGCCTACACAGCAGATGCGTCCCCAGAATTCTCTGCCGGCAGCACAGCAGTCCCCCTTACTTCTCAGGGCAAAAACTCGGAGCGCTGCTTCCTTCCCCCTCATTCTTCGCATGGAGTCCACTAGTAAGCTCTGGATTCCACCACGAGAGTATTGTATGTGTGCACTTCTTCTGGCTTCTTTCTGTCTCTGCTCTGCCCTTGTCCATGCCACCATTATCTCTCTCCTGGACCACTGCAGTAGCCTACTGGCCCCTCCACTTGTCCACTGTTGCCCACCTGTGTAGGTCTCTAAGGCACAGATACCAGCCTTTCCACCTCCCTGGGCTGCACTGAATGAAGAGGAATTGTGTCGGGCCTCATATACAGTGTATAAATGTAGTCATATATAAATGAAATATCCTTTCAAATATATTTTTGTTATCATTCAAGTACATCTAACCTGCAGCCTGGACACACCTGAGTAGTTAGTATATATGTAACAAAACCTCCTTTATTTTTAATGGCTTTTTTTTCCCTTGTATTTTTAAGAGAAGGGTATACAGGGTGTTCAAGGTCTCACTAATCGATCAGACTCATAGTGATCCCCCTGCTTACAGCCTCCCAAGAGCTGGGGTTACAGGCACGAGCCACCATGCCCCATCTCAATTGCTTTCTCAGTGTGCCCTAGGGGCAGGGCTGGCACAGAATTTAAAATTTCTTTATTATAGCATTTCTAGTTTTGTAATGTTGCTAGTCTTATCATTTGTCGTATTAGTGTTATTGATGCAATTAATCACAATTTATCATAGGCAAAATCAATTTGATACCTTTTTGTATTTCTGTACCACAGCCACTAAAATTTAACTATATTGTTTTACAAAATAACAACGTGCCTGAGTTGTATGAAATAAGGAAACTTATGCATCTGTTTAGTAACAATAAGCACCCGTCTTCACAGGGCACACACAGGTGGGGAGGTTGAAATCACTGTTGCACTCGCAGGTGGCATCTGATGCACAGGGGTCTCTGCTGGGCTGCTTCTGAGTGGCAGGCTTGGGATGCCGAGCTGGCACTACCCTGTGTGCCCCCCTTATGCCACTCTATGTCCAAATCTATGCTGTGCAGTGGGTCATGAAAAAAATCACTTAAAGTCAATATCATGTTGATAATGGACATCTACCATCTTTTTTCCTTTGCTAAATATTTATTTATTTATTTATTTATTTATTTATTTATTTATTTTAAAGAGAATAAGGGCTGGGGAGACAGCTCTGTAATCTAAGCCACCTGCATGATAATCACAAGGACCTGAGTTCAATTCCCCCTGAAGGCTCTATTAGCCCTGGAACACTGGACATGCCATGCCAGCCACTGACACTGGGCATGGGAGCACATACCTATATTCCCAGTGCTGGGGAGGCTGAGACAGGAGGATCACTTTCGGTCAGAACTGTGTAGTAAGACACTGTATCAAATGAACTTTTGAAAATTTCCACTAAAGAGAATAAAAAATAGTAAAAAGTATTAGAAATGAGATAGAATTTCATTAAACGAAATGATAGGAATTGAATAATGGTTATTATATTGCATATTGCTGTCTTCACATTAGTTGCTCAGATTATCAGATATAAGCAAGCAAAATTGGTCACAACATTATAAAAATTAAAAAGAGAAAAAAAGATTAAGCTTATTTGTTCCTTTTAGTAAAACGGGGGCTTTCTGGTTAGCTCAATGGTTTAAGCACCTGCATGGGCAGTCTTAATGAGGCACAGGAGATGGTGGTTGGATTCCCACCCCTACTCTTAAGGCAGCCTGAGTCAGCTAAAAAAAAAAAAAAAAATCTCAGTAGACCACCAAAAATCAGCGGTACAATTATCCAAGCTATCGTGTGTGTGTGTGTGTGTGTGTGTGTGTGTGTGTGTAGATAGATAGATAAATAGGTAGACAGACAGACAGACAGACAGATAGATAGATAGATAGATAGATAGATAGATAATTTCTTTTTTTTTTCTTTTTTCCTCTTTATTCCCTTCCCTCATCCCAGGTGTTCCTTTTCTTTGAACAGTTTCTTTCCCTTTCATGGTATATACTGTACCTCTCAGATTTCATTTACTCTTTCAGGTTCTTATAGTAGAGAGACAATACAATATTATTTTTATATAATGGAGCATTAATGGACGTAACTAGAGACCATACTCATAAGTGAAATAAATTAGACCAGGTTGGTCCCCATCTTGTCAGGTTGAAGTCCTAGCTGTCCAGGGCTCTATGTGACCTGCAGCCCATTTGCTGGACATGTCTTCTCTAATGCATGAAACAGACTGTGTCCCTCTGCTGTTCAAGGGAAATTCCAGCCACCTGGAGTGAGCTGTGGTCTATGTCCTGCTCCCCAACCCAACTGCTGTGCTAGTCCTTAGGACACCATGCAGGCTCCACCCCAGGTCCCTATACTTGCCTTGCAGACTCTTCTGCCAGATTTTGATGCCTCTCTCCTTCCCTTCACCAAAGTCTTGGTTCAAGTCTCACTTGCTAAGTGGACTTTGTTGATTATTATATTTGAAAAAGCTACCAAGTTGCTCCCCCCACACACATCA
>PVJA010024483.1:0-31956 GCA_004027025.1 Myocastor coypus | reverse complement strand
ACCGATAACCCATTGCAATTATGAAAGTTTGGAATATGTATACAACTACTTCCTCCTAGTTGAAAGAGAAGAAAATTTTTTCTTCCCTTCTTTTTTTACCCACTTCAGATCCCATATCGATTAGAAAATTTGTCACTTCTGCACCCTGTGCTCTGTATAACATTTGTGAGGACAACAATATGCAGTGTCTCAATTATTGTGAATGTGCTACTAACATGTTTTGAGACTCTCATATTGTTGTCTCTTATTAAAAGTAATAAAAATTAAAATAAAAAAGAGCCGTACCAAGCAAATGCAATGTATGAATCTTGATTGGGTCCTGCTTTGGTGTACTGTTAAAAATCCATAAGGAAACTGGGGACATTGGAACACTGGTATCTGATGATATTGAAGTCATTATCAATATTTTTAGATCTGATTTTTTAAATGGTTTGATCTTTGGAAAGACAAACCAAAATATTTTTAGGTGAAATTATATGATACCTAGGATTTTCTTTAAAATGATGCCTTTGGGATGAAGGAAAAAGTAGGGTGAAGCACAGATCAATAAGGATTGGGCCAACAAAAAAAAAGTTGATAATCATTGAATTTGGTTGATAAGTCCAGAGGCATTCACTGTATGAATCTTACACCTCTGGTATATTTGAGGAACTTGTAGGTAAGTTAATATTTGTCATGAACCCTAAATTTACACTCTTATGATTCCCAATGCTTATCCTAGAATATTATTTAATGTTTCTCATTCTACGGTTAACTCCTGAACTGTAATATTAAGTTAGCCAATGATCAAGCCATTTTGCTTTCCCACTTCTAAACTGTTTGATATAAAACAAAAAGAATGTTTCCTTTGCTGACCCTAAGCCAAAATAATCTGATGAATACCATGAGTCGCACTGTTTTTTGTTTGTGTGTATGTTCGTGCGTGTGTGTATGTGTATATGTGTGTGGTTAAAAATACACTTACTACTAAATGAAACAGTTTGAATTATGAGGCTCTTTTGTATATGTTTATATTTCATTCCTATAACCAGGTTTAGAAAGAAATCTATTTTTCTGTCCGAGATAGGCTAGCATAACTCTTCAAGCTATCCTGGTTCAACCCTGCTCTCATCTCTCAGCATTGAGTTCAGAAAGTTCTTAAACCAGTTTGTTAGCCTGAAGTCTGACTGCTACTTGACCTGAATATATATCATACTGTATCCTGAATCACTCTGAGATGGATGAGGTGTACCTGGTGCAGGGAAGGAGATCTCTGCCATATATGCTGATTGGACTGCTGTATTTGTAAATCTATTTTAGTCATAGAGGATGTTAAGTTTTCAAAAGTGGTGATGTGCCCTTGATTTTCACAGATCTTGGCCTATTCATCTTTTTATCACTATAGTGAATATCTGAGGGAGTCAACTTAGAAAGTGGCAAGGTTCATTTTGGTTCAGTTTTAGAGGTGTCTGTTCATGATTGACTGGTTCTACTGCTCTTTTTGCATCCTGGCAGGGGTACATGGTGGAGCAAAATGGTGTACCTCATGGTATAAATGAGGAGAGGCCTGTGGTCCTATAATCCCCTTCCAGGGCAAATCCCTGCTGAAGACCTCCGACAAGACCCTGCCCTTTGAAGAGTCTGCTGCCTCCAATTGCCATACTTTTGAGGAACACTTATGCAAATCATAGCAGACCTTGTCACTCCAAAGGTGTACACCTCTCTCCTATAATATTGTGATCTAAATCTGGATAGTAGCTATCTAAATTTAAGTTAATTAAAATTAAATAAAGCTGGAAGGGGCTGGGGAGATAGTTCTATGGCACAAGTACCTGCCTGGCAAGTGCAAGGTCATGAGTTCAAACCCCAGGCCCACAAAAAAAAAAAAAAAAAAAAGCTGAAAATTCATTGATTTGGTGGTAGCAGCCACATTTCAAGTGCTTCATAGTTTGACAGCTGTGCTGTGCACAGTGGCTGCTACACCGTGAACAGCACAGATGCAGAGTATTTTTTGTCGTCTTACACACTTCTGTGAGACAGCTTTGATCTAGATGTTTGCATCTGCACCCTTGATAATATTTCTAGTATTTCATCCTACCTGAGTTCTTTATCATTAGAAATTAGATCCTACTGATCTCATATAGGCCACCTCTATCTCTGGTCTTGTAAGGAGTTTGAATCTATAGTTCAAATTGGCCAAGATGGTGTGGAGCGTCCTATTTTTTGTAGTGGAGACTGAATTCAGAGCCTTCACACTGAGCTGTATCTCCTGTCATTTTTCCTTTTTAGACAGAATTGCCTAGGTAGGGCATCTCCTGCCTCAGCTTGTGATCTCCTGGCTTTGTTTCCACAAAATGCTGGGATTATAGGCAGACACCACTCACCACACCAGGGTACATCCTTCATTCCTAAGTGGTGATTCCTCTGAGTTTTAAAATAGATTATTTTATATTTTATGCATTATATTTTCTTTTCTCAGTCACATTAATGAATGAGAAATTGTTTAATTAGAAGAAAATGTAGAAAACTTCAGAGAGTCATAAGAGAGAGAAACATTTGCTTGAGGTGTGGGTGCCAGCAGCTGATTTCTGCTGATTGGTCATGAGACAGACTTAGATAGAAGACTATGTAGTTACTAATGTAGGTATCATTTATAATAAAGACATTATAGCATTAAGGATGACAAAGTAATAATTGTGTCAGGGTTAACTGGGACACACTTTAATCTGTAAAGCCAATATAATTGATTTCAAACGGTTCATAGCTTCCTATTCAAAAAAATGTTGTTTGAGGAATTGTTGCTCATGCAGGGCTTCAGTTTAGAGTGGAAACTCTTCAAATCTAGTAGAAGGTGATCATAGTGGGTTTTCTCCTGTTTCTACCTAGGCTGCTGGCCCCTAACAAGGCATCTCAGACTGTAGAAATTACTTTCTCCAAGCTGTACTATGGAGGTAGGGAACAGTTCTGCTCTCTGAAGCAATACTGGTAACCATTTGTTTAAATCCTCTTTACATATATTTTTCTTAGGCAAATAAAAGCATAGTTACTGTCTAGAAGAGCTCCACTGGTGCTGTTTTTAATATTTTTCTTTAAGAATAAACTTTTAGGGAATTTTGCATAGGGGTCTAGAATTTCTCTGAATATTCCTGGCATAGATTTGTTATTACAGTACATATTAGTTATTTCATACTTTCTTACACAGGAAGTTGCCTCCATTCTTTATGAATTTAAATTAATGTTGGGAAATATGACTGATATGGTAAGAGAAGATTTTGGCAGAACCAGTTGTGGAGCTCTTGAGAATTACAATTGAGAAAATATACCAAGATGGCTGGAACATCCATTATGAAATAACTTCCTAGCCTGACATTATAGAAATCTTGTATTTTCAGCATGCTCCAAGAAAAGACAGATCATTCTAGAAGTTAAGTTGCTATTTCCAGATAATGAAAATCCAGAATTACAAAAATGGGGTATGAACTGGTTGGAGGAGAGAAGAGCAAGCAGATCTGGTCGAAGTCTGCAGTGAAGGCAAATTATATTTTTTTCTTATGGTGCTGCAGTTGAATCCATGGCCTCCTGTATGCCTCACGGATCTTGTATCACTGAGCCACACCCCTAAGATAGAAGACAATAGATGCATTGACTCAATTGTTCAATCTTTTAATTATTCTTTATCCACCTAATTATGTTTGTGGGAGAACGGAATTTTCTCTTCCACTTACAGTCTGTCTTTCTCCTATCACAAGAGAAGGCCATAGAAAGATATTTCCAATGTTTTCGTACACATTAATGGTCAGTATTAGCAAGAAGGACTTGCTTGTCTTGCTCACATCTAGCTTCAAGGAAACTGAAAGTCTTATGATCTGTGCCAACAGGAAGGACCCCGCATGGCCTTTGGTAGTGCAGGAAGAGGCCTTCTCGTGATCCTGTGGGCTGCTACCAGAATGGAGTCAGGATTTTGAGGTAGGAGTGGAGAAGGGAGCAGAAAGCAGGAGAGGAGACAGAGAGATCACAGGCACGCGAAGAGGCCTGGGAAGGAGAACTATGTATGCGGGGATGATTGAGGGGAAAGACAGGAAATGTCAGAGCCCATCTTCTGGAAGCCATGTGTGCTTCCAGTTGGCTGGAAATAAGAATGTTTTCTTTCTGGAACAGAGCTAAGAGACTGTTCTGCTGATCCTTAGATCTCCAGAGAATTATAAGAGGGGCATGTGAGGGGGCTATGTTCATCCATAGGCCCTGAAGGCTCTTTGCAGGAGCATTAGAAACTTCACAAGGGGGTAATCCTCAGCAGCTGCTCCTAAGGACTGATTACTGTAAAACTTACGAGTGGCCAAATAGACACAGCTTGTGGAAACTTGGAAACTGGTAAGAGAAAGAAGTGAAACATTCCCATGTTCCTCCATGCTGAGAGCACTTATGAGCACACTAGACTCCCTCAAGAAATCTCCATGAACAAATGATGTTTTAGAGCTAGGTTTCAAAACATATCAGTAACTCTATTTGCTGTAATAGGCAGCATAATGGCTCCCAAAGATATCCATGACTGGATTAGTAAGCTTCATGGCACTATAATGAAATGCCTGAGATAACTGACGTAGAATAGAAAAGATTTACCATGGCTCACAGATTTGGGGATCCATTGCTTCACGCTTCTGTTAAGTGTCAGGTAGTTATGTCATGTAGCTCACAGTGAAGCAAACTTCTCAGTCCATGGTCAAGAAACAAAAGAAGGAAAGAGCTAGGTCCCATAGTCCCATCTAAGAGCATATCTCCAGTGACTGAGGAAAACTCATGCAATGATACTTCTTAGAGGTTTCCCTGCCTCCCAATAGTACCATCTGGAAGACCAAACCTTTGGGGGGCATTCAACAGCCAAATGGTAGCAATTGCCTAATCCTTGGAACCTGTTAGTACATTATCTCACTTGGCTAAAGGTTTTGAGATCAGAAGGTTAGAGTGGATTATCTGGGTAGCTCCAGTATAATTGCAAAGGTCCTTAGAATTAAAAGAGGAAAGCAGAGGCATCTGCATCAGAGAAGCAGATGTGGCAACAGAAGCAGAGGATGGAGCGATGCGATTCTGGCGCAGAAGATATAGGAAGGGACTCCCAACCAAAGCAGCCTCTGAAAACCGAAAAAATCAAGAAAACAGGTTTTCCCTGAAGCTCCAGCAGGAAGATGGCCCTGCTGACACCTTGATAGCCTAGGGAGACCTGGTGAGGAGTGCTAACCTTCAGTACTACAACGTGATAAATTTGTATCATTTTAAGCCACTGAGTTTGTGGTCATGTGTTGCAACTATCGGAAACTGATGGACTTCCCTCAACTAGGTCTTTCTGTATAAAGAAGAGAGCTTCATGAATATTGCTTAGGAATATGAAATAGTAACTTGAGGAGACAAAGCATGGTTACCAAATAGGACATAGCATGTACCTTCCTCCCAAATAAGGAGAATTTTTATCTACTAATGTCCTACATTTTTGCAGTCTGAAAGTATGGAGGGAGAGCCTGTCCTGCCTGTGTACCAGCTGATTGGTACCCCTCAGTGTAGGATACACAAGGTACCACCTTCTTCCTGAGCATCCCTGCTCTGCCTGCTGCTGGCCCTTTCCCTCCCACTCTGCCTGCAGACTGCCCGGGACTCGTACTCTGCTGGATGCACCTCCAATGAGCCCCGTCTCAGTGCCTTAGAAGATGAACGGTCTCCTCTTCGTGCAGAATAGATCAGCAGGCTGTATGCTAGTGCAGGTGACCAGGGACCACCTAGCCAAGTACAGAAAAAGGGAGCAGGTAGGAAAATAACAGGGTATAAATGCCTCAGCTTTCTGGCAGTTCCTGACTAGAAAGGGTTAAGCCTGTGCTAGAAGGAGCAGTGAGGAGAAGCAGGAGAGCTGATAAACAGAACATGGCTCCCAGGTGCCCTAGCCATAGTTAGCTGCACCTCCCCACCTTGCTGTAAAGTACCAAGGAGACAAAAGCTGGGGGTGGGGCTGTGCAACAAAAACTCAGTATGTAAAATATATGCCCACACCTATGCCCACACTCACACACATACCTTTAATATTATTCTGTTTCTATGCTAAGTGTACATGGATCTCCTTTACTTAATTGCTAGCATGACCTTGTGTGTAAAGACCTTTTAAAAAAAACCCATAAATTCTAACAATAGGAGTCTGACAAGATAAAGAAACCCAAATGAAGCTCTTCTAGGAACTTGCATATAGACAATGGTGGTGGTCAGCAGCCAAGGTAAGGATCACAGCACCTAAAATGGCCACTCAGGATGTGACAAGCTTCAGAGGGGAGGGTCTTTTTTTTAAGTTCTATAATTTATATTTATTTAAGATATAAACCACAAAATAACAATAGCAAACTTTTTTTTTTTACCATATTTATTACAAGGTCTCACTACATGGCTTAGACTCATAGCTGTCCTCCTGTTTTCAGCCTCTACAGGGCTGGGACTGTGGGCATGTGCCACCACACCTGGTCTGGGTCAGAATGGCATGTGGTGCTGGGAAAGGAACCCTAAGTAGGTACTTAGTCCCCTGAAGGTATCTCACTAGCCCAAGAACAGTAAACTTTTTTTCACTTACAAACACATCAGAGAAATTCCTAAGCAAATGCTGATAGAAAAATGATTAAAACCCAGACATGGTGGGTCATGCCTATTAACTTGCACCTACTATGGAGATTGAGTTAAGAAGATTGCAAGTTACAGGCCAACTTAGTGAGACACTGCCTCAAAATTAAAAAGAAAAGAGAAAAAGGACTGGGGATTTACATCAGTACTCAAAAAAAAGGAAAAGAAAACCAATTAATTCTAAGACCTAGCAAAGGCTAAGTATGCAGACATTTGGCAAAAAAGGGAAAATATACACATACATGCAGCATACAAAATTAGGATGCAGAATGCCTCAAGTACAGACTATTTGTTAATTTGAGTACTTAGTTATTTCTTGTCAGGCTTAAACATGAAGAGTACCACATTAGGTCTCGAGCCTTTTATTTTTTTCAACAGGGTCTTGATAAATTGCCTAAGTTAACTTCCAAAATGTGACACCCTGGTTCCAGCTTCCTAAATAGCAGGGACTGCCACCACACCCTGTAAAAATTATTTTTTAAATTACAAAAGATCAATAATAATTTTTGCTTCAATATATCTAAAACTCTAATATGTGACATCTGAGGAGTATAGGATAAATTCACTCAACATGATGCAAAAGCTTTAATACATCAATAGTTATAAAATATTTGTCGAATTACAGGACAAGACAAAAAGCACACTTGTCGTACGCCAGGACCAGGATGCAGACAAGAAAGTCTGCCACATAAAGCCCAGACCACTTCCCTGCCTCTTATACTATTCCAGAGCAAGGAAAATATTAAAAAACTTCAGCTCACTGTGATTCCAGAGCTTGAAACATATTACATATGGAAAGGTAAGCCCATGTTTCTAGTAAATGTAGACTTTAAAGTCATGAATAAGACAGTAACATCTAAAATCAATCTCCAGAGGGGAGGGTCTTTCTGCCACTGTAATCAACAGGGCTGAAGAGAAAGCCCTTGGGTTCTCCAGCGCCAGACCTCCTACTCTCTCACAGGGTATCTCTCTGTGCACCCTTTTCGTCTCTTGCAAAGGAAGTGTCTTTGTTTCTCTTTTAAACTTTGCCCCTTTGATCCGTTACTGGGCTGGATTTATGAATCCCCGTGAGCTGTTCAGACAGCTGAGTAGAGCTGGGTACAGGGCACGTACACCCCCAAACGTGATACAAGGACAGTCACTCAAGAATCATCAACAGGCCTGTCTGGCCCTAAACTGGAGGCAGTGCTGTGTCCTTCAAGTCCCAGCCCAAGCCCCAAATGTTCCCGAGAGATAAGATTCAGTAATTAAAAAATCAGTCAGATCTCACTTCCTGGCACAAACACACTATGCAAGAAATAAAGGAATTTTCCCTTCATTTTTCTAACCAAGCAGCCCAGGCTTTGGGACTTGAAGGGCTAAGTTTGCCTTTTGAGGACAAATTTCAGAAGCAAAGGAGCTCAATTGTTTATGGGGGGAAGAAATTCTACTAGTTTCTAATTGCTGGTGGAACAAACTTGGTGCTTAAAATAGCACAACTACTATCATTTTAGAGGTCAGAAGTCTGCACCCAGCAGGGTTTGGTCCTTCGGAGGCGCCGAGGGAGCATTTCCTTCCCCTTCCTGCTCTTGAGACAGCTTACTTTCCTTCTTCCATCCTCCAACTGCACGCCTCCCATCTCTGCTTCGATTGTGGCATGCCCTTCCGCTGTAATCCCATGTGTCTCTGCCTGCCTCTACTAGGGATGCAGGCAATTCAGTGCACCATCCACCTGAGTAATGCAGACCAACCTCACCTCAAGGTTCCTAGTCTGATGCCACCTATCCAGTCTTTTTGACATAAAAGTTACATTCTTATAAACGGACTTCGGGATTAGGATGCTGATACTTTAGGGATCCATTACTTAGCCTGCCACAGTGGGGCTTAGAAGAAAGCAGTGGGGGGGGGTCCCTAAAGGAGTGCTTAGGATTCCCAACCACAAGTGGGGTGGATTTCTTCTCCCATCCTGTTCTCCTGTTAATATCAGGCTTTCTCATGGGGTAGCCATCAGACCAATCGGGCTTTGAAAAGACTAATGTTCTCCATGTCTATCATTTGTTCAGAAAGAGCACGGCTGTCACCTTTGATGAACCAAGACAGCAAGCCTGTGAGGATCCATGGCATCATCAAGGATGGGCAGAGAGCTGCAGGCCTGTCACTTCTGCTAAGTTTCTATACAGAGCTATCTACAGGGAAGCAGAGAGGCACTCCACAGCCTAACCAATAGCAAACTTCTTGTCAAATATGCTCTCAGAACTATGTTAAATGTGAGTAAGAAAAATGAGGTTGGAGGTGGGTCTGGTTAACTGTAATGTGTCCACCCACCATCATACTGTGGCTGTCTGCTCAGAGGCCTCCCTGCCTTAGAGAATATGAATGCTCTCATCTTCAAGACTTTACACCTCTTCCATTTTTAGTTCAGGAAGACAAAGCACAAAGACTAGACTCAGGAAGTGTGGTGGGTTTGGTCACAGTCATCACCAAGTGGGCCGTCTAAAAGCAGCCAGGCTCCAAATACTCTGTCCCTTTGCCATCTTTTCTTTTCCTTCTCAGAAAAAGGCCCACAGTGTGTGGGTTTCACTCCTAAACTCTGTGGACTGCCCTCACCCAGGAGATACCAGAGGCCCAGGTGGGAGCTGCCTGGAGGATCCTAGAGGGGTGGGAGCATCTGGGAGGACAGAGAGACCCGTTCCACAGGGAACCATCCAGGCTTGCTTTTACAAGCCAGAGCATACATCTTGTTAATGAGATGACTGTCACTACTTCTCTGTAGGAAGGGCAGCTGCAACACTCATTTCCATGAAAAATAAATCCCACGCTGCTTAGGTCACTTAGAACAAACAGCATTACCAGGTTAGGGGAAAGACTTCCAGAAAATGAGTGAGGTGACTGAAAGAATTAGGAGTGAGAAGAGATATGGATGGGACAAATTAACAGAAGCTATGGAGAAATCCACCCTGTCCTCAGCCCTGTGGAACACAATGCAACCTGACTTGTGTTTCAGCAGGGTCATCATAATGGTACTGCTTGTTTATTGGCCTTTAACTGACCAGACTGGAATGTGAAATCTGGGCCCAGTGGTCCACTATCTTTTTTTATGTTTTTGTTTTTTATTTTTTGGGTACCTGGAATTGAACTTATGACCTTGGGCTTGCTAGGCAGGTTTCCGTGCTGCTCAGCTATAACCCCGGACCCAAGCTTACCATCTTGATGACATCACGCAACATGATTGGCACCATGCCCTTGGAGGTTGTTCTTCAAATAGGGAAAAGGGGGCTGGAGGCATGTACTGTGTTTCCTTGACAAGCTGTGGAAGTTCGTGCTTATGCTTGGTTAAATAAAGTAATAAATTACTACAGTTAACATTTTCCGGATTTTATTCATTGTTATTGGTGGAATTCTTTAAAATTTAAATTGTGATAAAATATACAGAGCATTTACCATTTTGATCATTTTAAGCCCACCATCCATTTCCAGAACATTTTGGTATTCCCAAGTAAAGCCCTGCACTCATTAAGCAGGAACTTCCCACTCTGTACTCACTCCAGCCTCAGGCAGCAACTGTTAGCGCTGCCCCCACCGTGTCCTTCTTATCCTCCAGGCAACTCTTCACCACCTCTGTGAAGTTAACTCCTCCATGTCTTTCCCCTAAGTGGACTCATGTGCTCTGTGTCCTTTTGTGATTGGCTTATTTCACTGACTATACGAGCTTCAAGTTCTTGTCTATTGTGGCGTGTGTCAGAATTTTACTTCTTTTTAGGTCCAGATCATTTTACACTGTATGTGTGAATCTTGAGTCCAATGCTGTGTAGAACATAAGAGTATAAATACCTGTCTGTGTTTCTGCTTTAATTCTTTTGGGCCTATGGTATAGCATAGACCCAAAAGTCACATTGTTGAATCATAGGGCAATTCCATAGTCAATATTTTTTAATTTTTTAAAGTCTATATTTAATTTTTTGAGGAACTGCCACATTGCTTGTACAGCAGCTGCACCTTCTTACATTTTTAGCAATACACAAGGGTTCCAGTTTTTCCAAATCCTCATCAACACTTGTTATTTTTTGTGTCTTAAAAATAACAATCTAGTGGGTGCTACCTAACTTTTTAAAGATTACTTACATAGAATCTCAGTGCCTGTATTTTTATTTCTTGTCTTTCATTCAAATATGTGTAGTCTCTCCGTGCTACTATTTGTAGGCATGTATTCTGCCATACAGAATTTCCCTGAACCACCTGTCACCATTGTATTCTGTGGTTTATGGACATGTGGGGCTATTTTAGCACATGTGGTGCCAACTCAATCACAATTGGGGGGCTATTTCGAGGAATGATGCTCAGAGCTTCTTACTCATATGTCCTACTGTGTGTCTGTGTGGCATGTACCCCAGGGTGAGAGTTCCGCCTCATGCATCCCTTACACTCTGTCGCAAAGTGCAGAACTGTTCTCCAAGGTGGCTGTTCCTCACTCTCATTCCTGCCAGCAGTGTAAGAATGCCCAGCAGCTTTGTTTTGCACAATAATCAATACTGCTAGAACTATTTACCAGTGGTGAGTAGATAATCATATCTCACCATGGCTTTCTTTAGCATTTTCTTACTAAAAAATAAGACTAGGAAGCTCTCGTGTTTACCAATTATTCGGATCTTTGTTTTTTGTGAAGTGTCCCTTGGAGCATTTGGCTTATTTTTAGAATTAGCTCTTCTTCTTACTGATTTGTTGTTGTTGTTGCTAGAAGTCCTTTATATATTTTGGAGACTAGTTAGTTCTCCAAATGTTAGTTTGTTAGTTCCCTATGTTTTAAATATTGTCTCCTACTTTGCAGTTTTTACTTGTGCTCTGTTTAAGGTATATGGTCTTTTGGTGAAGAGTAGCTGAATTTTCCAGTGATTTCTTTTAAGATTAATGCATTTGTGTTTTCCTTATGAATTTGCCCATAATTCGGGGTCATGACAGTATTCTGCTTTTTGTTGTTTCAAATATTTTTAGCCAGGGGCCTGGCGGGATAGCTCAGTGGTCTAATGCACCTGATTCGGAAGGCTTGGGCAGCTTCAGGGACCACGGTTCAATCCCCGGCACCACATGCTGCACCAGCCCTGCCCTTGGGGTGGGCTGAGCTGGCCGTAAAAATGAGTGAATGGACAAACAAAGGTTCTGAAACAAGAAAAAAATAAAATAAAACAAAAAATTCTTTAAAAAAATATTTTTAGCCAGTTCTCTTGTCCACAGCCACACCTGTGTCCCTTCTTTCTGTGGCTTTCCTCACCTGAGCTCTTTTGGGTTTCTGAAATACCAGTAACCCCCCTTCTTGGTTCTACACACCTGCAACAAAGGTTCCAACTTTCTCTGATCTTCTCTCAGTTAACTTTCATTCATTTGGCTTTCAGCTTCCTAAATTTTGATTCTTTCATCTTCATTTCCTACAATCTTTGTCCAGCTATCTTTAGCTTTGTAGGTTTTACCCACATACACCTATGAGAGCCTGTCACATTGTTGGCCATCCTGCATTGTTGTTTTTTCCAGAGGGAGAACCAATGCATATAATATTCTATACAAATAGAAGTCACAGTAGCATTGTATATACTGGCAAATGAAATTGGTAATAGTTTAAATATCCAACTTCTTGGTTTAAATTAATTAAATGGTCAGTTTCTTCCTCAAATTAAGCATCAGCTCCTCACAACACAGGCAGCTCTGAGCACCAGCAGGTCAGTCCCCTGATGAGTGTAGCACCCCTCATGACCCAACCACCTTCATCTAGTCAGGTTGGAAATCAAGCTAAATTGTTCCAGTGTTCATTGGGTAAAACAAGTCACATGGCCACATGCAGCCTTAGTATAGGAGGGACTAACTCAAGCCATGGTTACAGAGAAGTGTGACTCACTACAGGCCATGGCTTATGTGACCACCTACCACAGATACCCAGACTTCTGGAAGAATCCTTTCTTTCTGTCCGTGACTACTGATAAACTTCAAATACACGTGAATTCACAATAGTATCAGCTAAAAAAAATCAAGGCTGTTACTATCAAGACTGAAAAACTCAAGGGCTCATTGCACAGGGGCTCTGTCTTAAGGAAGGCATCAAGCCCTTTGGAGCACTTGCAGTTCGTAGCAGAAACCTAACAGTAACAATTTCATAGTATAACTTAAGCTAATAGTAGACAGTGAGATGAGGTAGGAGCTACCCCAGAGCCCCTCTACCTGTCTCGGTGTGAGCAACACTAGGCTGAGTGTTGCTCATTTCTTCACATCTTCAGGGCGATCATGGAGCTCCCTGGAATGGAGCAAAGGCATGTGGGACGAGGAATTGTCTGTTAGCTATTTCTAACAATGGAGGATGCACTGATTGGAAATAATTTCATTATATTGGAAACTATAACATAATTCCCTTTTGAGACCCTAATCCTTGCAAGTGGTGTTTGTGCTCATCTGCTACTATCAAATATGCACTGACATTGTTCAGACTGAGACATTACCCCAGAAATATGTTGTGGTACAGCGATTGTCAAACTTTAGAAGTGTAAACCTATGCACAGGGCCTCAAGACATTTCTTGACCATTTTGCTCCTTTCTCCAGTTATAAAGGAGATTAAAAATATTTCCCTCACATGGGGGATAACAGCAGTCAAAGCTGAGGCACTGTAAGATTTTGTAAATTAGTTACTACCAAAACCTGTTGGTTTCTGAATCTGTCAGCGTTCAGCTGACCTGCAGTTGAGTAATGCATGAATTTAATGAAAGGACCTAAATCTTCTACCTTGCCCAGGCTCACCCTCTGTGCCCTGCCTCTGACTCCAGGCATGGGTGGAGTGAATGGTCTGAGGCAAACTTTACCTGCCTGGAGCAGGTGGCCCTCACTCTGACCCAGAAAACGTTGCTTGTGTCGGTATCTGGGTGGGAGCCACAGAGCTTGGGCACCTTGGGAGCCCTCACTTAGACACATGCACAACCTCAGGCTGCAAGATCCAGGTGCCCACAGAGGCAGCCTCCACCAATGGGGCAGAGGTCCTTCTTCTGCTGGCCTGCACACAAAGCAGGGCAGACACAGCTAGAGTGCAGCAAACCAGAAACTTACAGGGCAGACATAGGACCACGTCAGGTAAACTACTTTCCTCTTTTCTCTGAATACCTTTGTGTTCTGGAAGATCTCTCACTTTCATAAATCTTTGCTGGGGCCAAGAAGAGCTGGGTATCCCTCTGGGCTAGTTTCTTAGGTGTGAAAAAACAGAGCACCATGAACTAGGGGGCTCACAACAACAGAAATTTATTGTCTCACAGTTCAGAAGGCTCAAAATCTGAAATCCAGGTCCAGCCAGGTCCCTATGCTCTCAGAAGGCTCTCGGGATCCCTCTTTGCCTATGTTATAGTTCAGGCAGTTGACTGCCGTCCTTAGTGCTCTCTGGCTGGGGACTGCATCTTTCCAGTTTCTACAGCCATCTTCACATGGATGTCTTCCTTCTGTGTATGTGTGTGTCTTAGTTACTCTTCTCTTGTTGTTGAGACAAACACCCGACACTCAAAAAGAGTGAAGGAAAGGTTTATTTAGCTCACAGTTACTGGAGGTTTCAGTCCATATTCAGCTGGCTCCAAAGCAGACTGGCACATGGCAGAGGGCAACCTTCCATGAGGGTGGGCAGAGAGCAGGAGCCCTGGGAGAGAGCTGACACCTGCTCAAGCAGCCAACTTCTCTTCCTACCTTACATTGAAATGCAAATCACCAGCACCAGGGGAGGAGCAGCACCCATTTCCACAATAACTGAATTCCAAAAGTCGCCCCATGACTGCATTAGGCTTGGGGGGGTGGGGACACCTATACACAAACCATAACTGTGTGTGTGCCTAAGTCCCACTCTTCTTTCCGTACAGGGACATCAGTGGTTAGGATTAGGACCTATACTGATCCAGTACAGCTTTATCAATATCCAGCATGCCCTGCTGGCCCCACCGAGATAGTGCTTGAGACTAGGAATGGAGGCATGCGCCTGTAATCTCAGCTCTTGGGAGGCTGAACACAAGGGGATCACTATGGGTCTGATTTGAGACTGAGACCCTGTAGACCTGATAGACCCTGTACTAAATACAAAAATAAAATAAATACTCAAGAGTTATTATTTTGTACTTATTTTACTACATTTGCTATCACCAGCTTTCTTGAGGTCTGTTGTAAAAGTGTGGGGAAATGCCATAAAGGGGGCATTAAACTATGTGTGTCTTCCTAACTTCTGTCCAGTGACTGCACAGGGCAGAGCTTGAAATCTACCACAGTGGGAGCAATTACACTATGAGAACCAAAATCACTGGGGACCAACCCATCCAGCAGTGCGGAGCATTTCCCCTCACTGCTGCCTGGCGGGGACAGTGCAGAGGCGTTTGAGTAGCTACTGGCTCTAGAAGTCAACTGATTTCCAATCTTGTTTGTTTTCTGTGCTGTAAAAGGACAAGTTGAAAGCATCTGTGCTTTGGAATGATCAATATGGAGTAGCCTGGCACCTAGGGAAGCAGGTGAGAAGGTAGCAAGAGGTCAAACGTAGGAGATGGAGCCCAGTCCAGCTCAGAGATTGGAAACCTACCTCCAGGGATTTGCAGGCCATGTAAGTAGCTGAGTCCTATTGATTCAGCTCTGTGCCAAGGACCTCAGAATAGAAAAAAACAGCAAAATGTGATCTGAGGAGCCTCCGAAGTGTTTCAGTAGGGACTTGAATGAAGACTGGGTTTCTTGTCATTCCATGGGAAGGGGTTTCCTCTTGTCTCCATAGTGACAGTGTGTAAGTCCACAAAGTTAGCAGTAGTCTTTTCTATAGGTTTTCTCTGGATCGCCAGTACTCTAACATGCCCCAGGAGTCCCTCAGAGGGCCACTGTTTGTTGCAACTGCCAGCATTATCTATCCACAGACAAATAGCTCATAGGCTCAGACTCCACATAACATGTTTCAGAAAGTTCTGAACTAGACACCTGGGCTTCATGGAAATCTAACTGGCCAGCCTGGTGTGTTCCAATGCCATCATAGTTCAGTGACCCTTAAGGAAGAAAATGCTTGTTATTTTCCTATGTGTGACTGTACTAAAATGGGTCCCTCCCTTAGAATGTGTTCTCCTCACCACCACTCAGGAAACTGCCATGGAAGAATTCTTTGGGAATGATTTCAGAAGGAACAGCAACTTGAGAATGCTGACATCTACATCCAGGCCCGAAGGCATCAGGAAGGGCTGGGTTGCTAGATTTAGCATATCCAAACACAACACACCCAGCTAAGTTTGAATTTGAGGTAAATAAGGAATAATATTTAGTTCACACTTAAGTTTTGTATACTATTTGAAACATAAAGGCACTAAGAAGTTACTTGTTATTTATTTGAAAGTATAACTGGGCATCCTGTTTCTTACTTGTTTGTTTGTTTGTTTGTTTGTGGCACTTTAGTGAGGAAAGGCATTTTGGGGGGCTGCTATCAGGTCTTTAGGGAGGGGTTTTGGAAAGAGGATAAACTTTGGAATCTGTCCATTCTAGTGGAATTTTCAATTTTATCACTGTAAAACTGGGAAGTCATTTTACCTGACCCCTGATTTCCCCTGGTTACAATAAGTACAGGAGATAATACTTCTTTCATAAGATAATTAATAGGATTAAATTTCAAGATTTATGAACTAGACTCCAGTACAATGACTACCACATAGTGTGTGCTTAACTAATGTTAGTTCCATATTTTTCTCATATTGTTCTCTTTTACTTGGGGTCAACTGCTGAGGGAACAATTTTACTTGGAACCCTAAAAGATAAAAGGAATACTACAAACCTTTCAAAAGTTTCATCTTCTATCTGTCTACTGCTTTTTGTCTTTGTTCTATTGTTGCAGTACTGGCAATGGAACCCAAAGGCTCGCTATTGCTGAGCTACATCCTCAGGCCTTTTTATTTTTTATTCTAAGGCAAGCTGTTGCTAAATTGCCCAGGGGGAGATCAAACTCTCCATTGTTCTGCCTCAGCTGCCCTCAGTGCTGGGATTAGAGGGAGGCATGTAGGACTGCGCCTTTCTACTCCTACTGGGCCCGAATAGTTGTGAGTCATGGAGCTAGGTGTGGGCTTCTTCTTATGCTCTGCATGACCCTTCAGGCCTGAAGACCTCAAGAGACCGCCAGAAGCTAGCCTGAGGAGACTAAAACAACAGTCCCTGCTCTACCTCAGAATTTAAGCATCCAACAATTGTGCTAGGGACAATTAGGTGAAAATTCTCAAGTGCCTCTGTGGCTCACTTACGAAGTACTGGTTTTACAGAGTATTACTACTCCCCTGGCTTGTGAACTGCTACTGGACCACAGGCCAGGGAGGGCAGAGGAGTCCTTCTTATTAACACCCCTCTTTCCTGTCATTCATTGTCGTGCTGGTGCTGGGCATGTTTTCAATTGCTAATGCTAATGAAGAGAAACTGGAAAATCAGTGCTCCAAAGACTGTGAACCCTTCAATCTATATTTACATCTTTAAACTGATTTATATAGTTACCTTTATTACAAAGCTAATTCTCTAATTATGTTCCATTTGGACCAATGATAATTATTTTAGTTTGCAGAATTCCTGTATTGACTGAGAAATGAAATCAGTTGCCTTCAGAGACAAGAAGAGCAAGAGGGAGATTTGGGGCTTCTCATTGTGCTAAACTGGCTGCCACCATTTTAAAGGCAGAGAATGTATCATATAGACAGATAACTGAAGAACAAAACCAGAAAACCAAGCCATTGTTCTAATTATGGCTTTGGTTTTCCCCCAGAGCACAGGAATCTTCACATTCTTTTCAAAACAGCATTAAGGAAGTAGAAAATTTCCTGTTAATGAAAATAAATCTCATTCAAATGTTTAAAAATACCTCTGGAACCTGGGACCTATTGGTATCCTACTGACTGGCTGAGTAACAAGGATGACAGTTATAAAAGTTTTAATTAAATAACAATGAGGAAGAAGACACAATTTAAGAGTGCAATTACCTAGGTTAGCCAGAATACTTTATCTCACCATTGATTTCTTAAGATAGATCTAAAGCCAGTAGAAGCCTTTTCTTTCTTTCTTTCTTTCTTTCTTTCTTTCTTTCTTTCTTTCTTTCTTTCTTTTCTTTTTTTTTTAATTTTTTTTTTGATTTTTATTTACTTATTTATTGTTTCAGAACCTTTGTTTGTTTATTCACTCATTTTCACGGCCGGCTCAGCCCGCCCCAAGGGCAGGGCTGGCGCAGCATGTGGTGCCGGGGATCGAACCGCGGTCCCTGAAGCCGTCCAAGCTTTCCCAAGCAGGCGCTTTAGACCACTGAGCCATCCCGCTGGGCCCCTCTTTCTTTCTTTCTTTCTTTCTTTTTTTCTGGGAAATAAAACCAAATAAACAAAACAAGCTGCTCATCATTAGCAACTATTTTTAACATTTTTAGCAACTATTTTTAACATTTTTAGCAACTATTTTTAACATTTTTAGCAACTATTTTTTAACATTTTTAGAGTGATTTTGTGGAAAATACCAATTACTGGCAAGGTTATGGAACAACTGGACCTCTCACACATTGCTGCATTGTAAACACACACACAATGTGATTGAAAACATAGCTAATATTTAAATTTTAAAAATTATTACAATAAGGCTAGGGCGGTAGCTTAGTGATCTAAGTGCATGCATGGCAAGCATAGGATCTGGAGTTCTCGATCCTCAGACCTGCATGCTCTGCCTGCCCTATGTACCAGGCATGCTGTACTGAACCCAAACATGCTCAAAATCCTAGCACTAGGGAGCCTGAGGCAAGAGGATCACCATGAGTCCCAACTACATAGTGAGATCTTGTATCAAAAAGATGAAAAATTTTATGGTTTTTTTTTTTTTTTTTTGTGGTAGCAGGAATTGAACTCAGGACCTTGAGCTTGCCAGGCAAACACTTAGTCTACTGAGCTATCTCCTCTCCCGAAGAATAAAAATTTTTGAACAATTATTACAGTGAAAAATGCATTGCCATTAATCTCCCTCAAAATTATTCCCCTTGCTTCAAACATAATCATCCCTTCTTCTTTGCCATCTTCTGGAGCAGCTCTGGAGTCCTTTTCCCTGAGTACCTTTAGTTGAGCTGTCATGCCTGTCTCGATGTCCTGAGTTGATTTAAAGCATTCATCTGTCATAGCTGTTTTGATGTTGAGCAAGAACCCAAAGTCATAAGGTGCCAGATCTGGTGACTAAGGTGGATGGGAAAACACTGTAATGTGTTTACAAGCCTGCCTTCCATTGGACGAAACTCACCTTCAGGATTCACTGGGTTTTTTTCTTTTTCTTTTTCTTTTTTTTTTTTAAATCTGTATAAAGACATTCACAATGGAGAACTTTCAGAACTACTTCAGAAAATGGCAAGAATGAAGGATAAGTGTGTTTGAAGTGAGGAGGAGGATTATTCTGATAGAGATTAATGACAATACATCTTCTATTGTGATAAATTTTAAAAATTTAACATTGTATGTTTTCATCACCACTTACATATGATATGGTCTGAATGTGCACATCTTCCCCAAAATCTGTATGTTGAAACTGAACTTCCAAAGTGGGTGATGATATTTAAAGGTAGGGCCCTGGGGAGGTGAGCAGAACCTCTTATTTTTCCTAAAACATTTCCTTTTCCCCTGCTTTTCCATCCAAAAACACCTCCTAAGCTCTATCCTCTTTCACGCTGGTTCTGCCGTACTGTCAGCATTTTGCTCACTTATTCTCTGATGTCTGTAAGTTCTGAGTGGAGAGTCAGATATTGTTTTATTTTAATGACAAAAATATGCCCCTTCTATTCTGACCTCTGCTATGCCATGACCACATCCTGAGGATGTTATGCTGTTATGTGAAGCAAGTCAGTCACAAGAGAACACATACTGTAGGATAGACTCATTGGAAGTCTTTATAGCAGGCAACTCATAGGGACAGAAAGCAGGGTAGTTCTCAGGAGAGCTGGGAGAGGAGAAGTATGGGTTGTTATTTATTTATTTATTTATTTTTATTTATTTTTTTGTCTTTTTGAGACAGGGTCTCGCTATGCAGTTCAGGCTGGCCTTGAGCTCACTTTTGTAGCCCAGGCTGGTCTCAAACTCGCACCAATCCTCCTGCCTCAGCCTCCCAGTGCTGGGATTACAGGCATTCGCCACCACGCCCGGCTCTGGGTTGTTATTTAATGAGCGTACAGTTTCTGTTTTGCAAAATGAAAAATGTTCTGGGAATGGACCGTGGTAATGATTGCCCAAGAATGTGATATACATAATGGCATGTGCCATTTAAAATGATCAAAATTAAACATGCTATTCATATTTTACCACAAGATAAAAATAATTTTAAAACAACAAAAAAACGTGCAGTAAACTTGATTTTTGAATGTTTCATGTTGTGAGAGGCTCTGGAGTTTTAGTGCCAACTAAAACTAGAGAACTCTATAAATAATTTAGCATAAGAAACTGCTTCCAAGAGAGAAATTTAGGGAAGGTTATATATGTGTCTGAGAACAATGGTTTCATTAAGATTTACAGATGCTACTGCTTTCTCAGGGATGTGTCGTATGACCCAAAGGTCCCCTGGTTCTGCTCAGTGCCCAGCTGTGTATTGCTCCTCCTGACACCCCAAGATTCCTGGCTAGCCAGAATGACATAGTCTCTCAGAAAATGAGCTCCTGTCTTTCCGAGAAGTAGAGAATCTTGCCAGGAAGAGAGAACAATTGGAAAAGGAAAGTTATTTATTTTGTTAATATCTTTAATCAAAGCCTTAGGAGCAGCAGCCCACATTTCAGTGAAAATTAAAAGCCTTAAAAGTCACTGAAAATCACTGCTTATTTTCCCAAGCCTTAAGTAGTCTTTAAGAGTCCTGCCAGTAGCCAGTAAGCTTTCTTTTTCTATTTCTTGAACCATTAAGGCATTTCAGTGGTTCTTGTTTTTCCTACTTTCTCCAATGGTTAGAGTATAAAAACTATTTCTATAAATTATATTTCTAGATCAGCCCTGGTCCAATCAGTTTTGATGCAAAATGGCCTGGTATGGGAGCTCAGCTGTGAGATGAGAAAGGGAAGGTGTGTCAACTCATCTCTCTCACTCAGCTCCTGGTTTTGCTTTCTCTTAGGGGAATTTCTAAATCTTCCCTGCCCCTTTGCTTCTTCACAGAGTGCTGCCTGGGCTCACTCAGCAGTGTAACATCTCTTCAGTCTTGTTTTCCTTAGTTTGCCTGATCCACTTTTAATTCTTTCCTCTGCATGTAGAGGCCTTCTGGAGAATTTGCCAGAGTGTGAAAACTCAGCAAGAAAGCCACAAGCTGAGGATGATCAGTGAGGTTTAGGAGTGCTTCTGAGGCTTCTGGAAATATCACTTGTGTGCATGCATTCATTCAACACACACTGCTTTAGCATCTGTGTATGTCAGGCGTCCTGTTAACTGCAGGATATCATGATGTGGGTGGGCATAGTAGGGGTAGTGATGGTGGTGGTGTTAGTAGTGGGACAGCTCCTAGCAAATTTTAAAATGAATTGACTATTATAAACTGGAATGCATCTTTTTTATTTATTTTTTAACAGCACATAAAGTTTTTTTATTGTTACATGAAAAGATAACACTCTACAATTCAGTAAGACAAAAAACACAGCTTAAAAATGAGCAAAATATTTCAGCACACCATTTCACAAAAAAAGATACAAATAGTCAAGAGGCATGTGGGAAAGTGCCTGCCATCAGTAGTTACCAGGGGAATGCAATCTAAACTACTCTGGAAGACAGTAGAAGGGTATATAAAATTCCTAAGCCTCTTAGTGAAAAGCTCGGTCAACTTCTCTTAATTTTAGAATTTTTTTTTAATTTCTTCTTTTGAGTTCTTAAACTAGGGAGACTATATGATATTTACATAGAGAGAAGACAAAGGCTTCCAGTTACAAAAGGCTTCCCTGAGGAAGTGCTGTTTATTTTTTTAGAATTTTTTATTTTTTTATTTATTATTTTTATTCTTGTTTCAGAACCCTTGTTTATTCACTCATTTTTATGGCCAGCTCAGCCCACCCTGAGGGCAGGGCTGGCGCGGCATGTGGTGCCAGGCATCGAACCGCGGTCCCTGAAGCCGCCCAAGCTTCCCCACGCAGGCGCTCCAGACCACTCAGCCATCCCGCCAGGCCCCAGGAAGTGCTGTTTAAATGGAGGTACAACTCAAACTTAATGTGAAGAAGAACTGATGGTTAATACTGCTGAGAAGACAGCATAAGCAAAGTCCCTGAGGCTGGTGAGATCAGTGCAGTTGGAGGGGAAGACAGCAGAGCAAGATGAGAGAGACGTCCTGGAAGATCATTTGAACATATGGTCTGTGTTTCACGAGCAACGGAGGAGCATGGAGTGCTAAGTGAAGGTGATGTGGTTACGTTAGAATTTTATATTAAGAAGAACATGTACTCTTTGGAAGGCGGCTGTAGGCAAATTCGTGATGTTCCGATTCCTCCCATCTTTGGTGCATCGCTATCAAGGTCTGCTTCAGTAATTGCATCATTTTATTTTTCCTAACAATTATTGATGCCACCTCCCTCAAATTGCTCATATTTTGAAGGCTCCCCTCTAGTCACCCAATAACTCTAAGGTCTTAGTCCAGAAGGGACATAGTTTTCTCCCAAATACCTGAGAGGAAAACAAAGGCTCAAGATTTCAGTTGTGCCCTGTCTCCCTCTTGTCATGGTCCCTGGACTCTGTTGAGCCCTGGTCCCATGCATTGAGGCAGTTGTCTACAGCTGAAGGGAGTCTCCAGCTTGAGTTAAAATCAGACTAAGGGCAGCCACCTGCCCCTCCATTCTCTGCAGAACTGAGTCAGAGGCAGCTGGGCCTGACTCTGCATCACCTTCACATCAGGGCACCAGTCCAGCTGGCCCTGTGATGCCCTTAGTATTCTTCTGTGCCAGGGCACCTCACTTAGAAGGACCTTAATTGACCAGAGAGCTCCAATTGTTGCCCCATGGGGCTCATGAGCTTGCCTGCAATGTTCCTTCCAGATCTTCTGGGACTAGCTTGGTAGAACAAGGAACAGCCGTGGGCCATTTCTGTCTGGGCACAAGAGCTCCTGTTATATCCCAAGCCCACAAAAACCAACTGCCTTACATTTATATGACTAAGAAACCTTTCCCAACATGATGAAATCTTGTTAAAGTTAAAGGTACTTGCTTTCTCCATTTTCAGACATAAAGGTTAATCATATTGGGCCTTGTTTTTACTATATTTCCCCATTCAGAACCTCATTATAATATTATTAGTAATAATATATGAAATCAGAAGATGTCCAGAAACCACACCCATAAATATTTACAGAAGAAAAATAAAAACACCTAACCACATGTCCTTAAAGTGGCATTATTTGCATTTGCCACAACTTGAAAGAACTTAAATGTTGGTATATAGATGAGCTATGGTACATCCATAGAATGAACTATTACTTAGCAGTAGGAAGTGCTAACTACAGATGTACCCAACATTTTGGATGGATTTCAGCAGCTTTATGCTGAAAGATGTCAGACTCTCATGGTTATGTCTTCTATAATTCCATTTAAATGACACTCTGGGAGAAATGATCAGGACAGAGAAAAGACAGTGATTACCAGCATGAGGAAGGCCTGCAAAGAATGTCTCTCACTACAAAAGAAAAGAGGAACGTTACGGTGGTGACTATCCAATAATGTGTGGTGATGACTATCCAATAATGTGTGGTGATGACCATCCAATAATGTGTGACGGTGGCTATCCAATAACAAATTTTCATCAGAAATCATGAAACTTTATACCTAATGAAAGGAAATTTTGCTTTACATAACACACTCAGTGCATCTACTATGAAATAGTGTGTACTTTGCCATGGTAAACATTTAGGGAAAGCTCTTTTAAGAGCTTTAAATATGCCTTTTCATGGCTTTTCACCTTTTAAACAGAGGCCATAAAAGACAGAAAGAATGACCCTGCCTCTTCTCTTTAGAATCAGACATGTCACTATCTCTGCTGGAGAAGGTGACCTCTGCGAGGCTCATGAGAAAGTGGTTTTCCTCCTAACCTTCCAGTCTGTGCAGCCCTCACTTCCTGAGCAGCCAGTCTTCCCTGGGGTATGGTGAAGCTTCTGGTGGATTCCAGATCCCTCCAGCAGGGCTGCCAGGGTCATCCCTGATGAACTAATGGCCCATTTATTATTATTCCCAAACTGGAAGAGGTACCAGGAATAACCAGTGAGGGTGCACGCACACACCCACACATGCACACATACACACACACAAACACATGTATACATTGCCTTTCAATCCACACACTTGGGAATTCTTCACTATTCTCAGACTCTTGGGCTACAAAAGAAGGACCCTCCAGTGCCCACTTCAATTTTGTCTGAAGACAGTACAATGTAAAGTTGTATCAAGTCACTACCTTACAAGCCATGCAGGTAGCAGATGACAGCTTTTGGATCAACCACCATCGTGTTGCTCCATCCACTGTTGAAAAGGTGTTTCCCTCCAACCTACTTTCAGGGTGTAAGGAGCATTTGTGGTAGGTGACAGAGCTCAGTTATAGTAATGTGGTCTGGTTCAGGAAGAGAACATGATGAGTGAGAGGGTCCCTGTGTCTGGGAAAGGACAGGTGTTGGAGCCAGAGGGAAATGTAACGCTTGGACCTCTCCTGCTTGTGCCCTTAGGAACACTTGCAGAACGTGGCTGGACCTTATCCTATGCCATTCTTACACCCAGCCTATAAACTAATACCGTTATCCCCACATATTGAAACGTGGGAAATGAAGCTTAGAAGTTCGGTGGCCGTCGAAGGTAAACCCATAGTAGCAGGGCTGAACTGTGAACGAGGACTGATTACAAAGTTTCTGCTATCTCTGTTACATAGGGGGAGAAGTAAATCCACCAGCTCCTTGGCTTCAGTGAAGTTACATATAAGACTAGTAATTCACAATTTAATCTTTTAAAGTTAAAAATTTTATTATTCCTATATTTTTTAGAAGCATTCCTGTATGTCAATTTTACTAAAGGGAATCAAGCAGAAAGGTATTAGCCAAGCATGAGTGTCAGCTTCCTAAATGGGAAGGAGGTAGGAAAGAAGGAAAAACAATGAAGAGAGCCATGAGAAGTGATGGTGGAGGGGCCCAGGAGGGCAGTCAGTGGTCAGGAAGGTGTCTCTGTTCTTGTTCCAACCCTGGGCATTTGGGCCTTTTGACCAAGAATAGCAGCACCTAATTGGGGCTGCTAAGGCTGTGTCACCCAGGGTTTTTGGTGAATGAGGCTGCTCTGTACCCATGGGCTTGGCCTTACCTGGACTTCAGTTATGCCTGTCTCTGGCTGCTGCATCCTATCCAGCCCCATTCATACCTCCTCCAATTGCAGGCCCCATCTTTGTCTCTGGCAAGGCTTTAGTAGTTGCAAGGTATCTGGATCACAGGCCCTGTCCCAGGGTCAGAAGTCCACATATACCCTTTCCCAGCAGCCTTCTGAGGCAGCTGCAGGAGAGCAATGCCCTGTCTCTCCCAGTTTCCTCTTGCTGGGTGCCCCAGGGCTCAACTATTAAAAGTACACTAAATAGAAATGATGACTCACCAGGGGAGCATGCAGGGCCTTGAAAGATTTGTTCCCACTCCCAAATCACTGTGCATTTGCACCGGAGTTCCACACAGAGTCCCAAAGCAGACAGGCTAAGGGAATCATGTTTTCAAGGCCACTTGAAACGGGTCTACACTATACCACATATCCACCAAGACAGTGCTTGTCTCATGTCACCCTTTTGCCCAGTGCAGAAAACATATTTGTAGAATCAGAGTAAAGTTGAACACTAGGTTTTCATCTGCTTATCAACTGGTTCCTCTACCCAAAGCATCTCAACAGATGTCTTGGTTTTATTAGTATCTATGTTCCAGGTTTCTGTGCAACAGAATATAGAAGCCATACTACAGACCCAATTCCCAAATTATCTCCATTTACTTTGGAAGAGATTTTGATATTAAATATGAATGTTGATGTCTCTCCCACTGGAGGGATTCAATCAGATGAGAGGAAACCCTTCATTTATTAGGGGCTGGGAAATGTGCCCTATAAATGTTTCCAAATAGAACTCTTCTCTGTACCATTTTGTTCTGAACAATGTCCCTGTGGTAACTGCATGGAAAAATGGTCCTCATCTTCCCCTCCCCACAAGCCACCCCACTATGCTACTCTGCAGCTCTTCCTATGGGGGTGTGGTTCACCATCTCTCAAATGTGCACTGGCCTTGTGATTTGCTTTGGTCAACAGAAGTGGTAAGAGGAAGGCTTGCCAATCAGTACCTAAGCCTCCAGAAGCTTGGCAGGGTTTTTCCTACTCTTGCAAGGCCCTGACACCACCACAAGAACCAGCCTAGGTTTGTGGGTAGAAGGACAAGGGACCATATGGAGAAAGCTCAGACTAACACACCCCCAGCCACCATCCTGCTCACTGCAACAGGGGCCAGGAGCCCAGCCTTGCTGGACCTACATCTGAAAAATCACCCCAGCTGATACAACCTAGAAATGTAAACCTAATAAGTGTCAATTATTTTAAGTCTTTGAGTTTTAGAATGGTTTGCTGTACAGTAGGAATACTTTCTCTTGCCCTATGAATTTCACATACATTTTGTCCAAATCACTTTTCAGATTCTCAAGTAGAGTGAGAAATTTATTCTGCCTTCTAGTAACTATGTAAATGTGGGTAGGAAGCATTATCCTCTACAGGTACTTTCCTCTCAACTCTTTTACTAGGTAGGATAACTATATTTAGTTTTCTTATGAGACTCACTGCAGATACACCAAAGAATTTTTTTCTGCAAAGCCTGCTGTCAAGAGAATCACCAAAAAGACAAAGTAAAACTAACATGTGCCACCTCAGCATACCATACAAATCAAGAATAACTTGGATCACGAGGCTATAATGAACCTTGTTTTAATCAAATATAAGTTTAACCATATCTTTATCATGTTCCCCAAATAGTTTTTATTATTGCTTTCATTTTATTCTGTCTACATTTGTCACCTCCATCTGTATACAGCCAGACCTGTATTTGCTATCCACTTCCCATCATTTACTGCCTCTGCAATGATACAGCATTAGTAGAGCTCTGTGGGAAAGAATACTACTTTTCTGAAATTAGATTCTAGTAATATTAATATAGCACCTTTTATTTAAGGAGCTCAAGGTATTTTAATATTCATTTTAGCATCAATTGGACCTTTCTACCTTTAGGTAGAAAAACTGATAAATTATCATTGTCATTTTATACAAAGTAAAATGAAAGTGGAGAGGTGAAACAAGGTAGTGACATTCACAGTAGAAACACGGGTTTTTAGCACAGTTTCTTACTTTGTGAACTATTATTTTGTCTGTTTAATACATTCTGCATCAAAAAGTAGAACGTTTCCCCCCATTTTTGTTATATCTCCCCCTGGGTGGATGTTGATTAAGAGCAGGAAAGGCAGTCTGTTCCCACCAGCAGATCACTCTGGCACTGTTGTTATTCCTGCCGTTCTTTACACTTGCAGAGTAAAGATACTAAAAATTATAGAGCTGTCCTCTGCTTCCGCATTAAAAGTCACAATCAACTGTGACCACCCAGCATTCCCAGGAGAACTGTGACCAGTAGAGATCGTGAGTACAGCTATTTTCTTCAGGTGGACATTGCTGGCTACTGAAGTCTGCATGGTGACTATTGCTATGACTCTTACCACCTACTAGATGTACACAATTACTTTTAATTTGCTTAAGTGATTTAATTTCTCCAGTATTAAGGAAAGCTGCTGTAGCTTACTGGCCACAACAGATAAATCCTCCCATGTGGCTTCTTTCCAGGCCGAGTTACATTGTTTCCTTGCAAGACCAATGCCAAGAGAACAAGGTAGGATAATAAGTTGCCTTACATTCACAACATGAGGATTTGGTTTGTAAATTAAATACATTAGAAATAAGCAGTAATATTCCATCAAGGTAAAGTTATAGATGGACAATTATTTTGCAAGAAAGGAGGGCCTACAGCTTAAACATAGCTGTGGCATTCATCTTTAGAATGAGAAAAATGCAAATGATGTCAACTTTATTTTTTTCTTGAATTTCCCTGGCACCTTCTTTTCACTTTCTGGGCAGTCAAATGAGTGTCCTATTCTTTTTTCATCTTCTTCAGAAAGACATCAAGATTAAGAATACCAGCTGTAGCAATTTTTAGAGATCTAGTTGCCAATTTTTTTAGATAGTTGCCAAGTACCTGTGGCCTCTGATGGTGTGGATAAGTAAACCAGGTAGAGGATAAGACCATAAACTGAACTTAGCTCTGCTCCAGGAGCTATACAAACTTAAAAACATTCATGGGGAAAAAACAGGATTTCCCATTTTCTTCCTTTTAGAAAAATGGTGACACAGGATATTTGTCGGAATATAAAAAGTCCCTCCACATGTACCTTGCACCTCATCCCAGGCTTTAAAGGTCTAACCTTTCTCTGAGGGTTCTTGGACACACACTTGGAACGACCAGCAAAATACTGTGAGAAGTGAATATATATCACATTTAAGGGGTCTTTTGGACCCATAGGAAAAGCAGAAACAAAAAAGGAAAGAATCAAGAAAATATTAGGAAAAAAAGTGAAACATAGGGAGGAAAATACAGACCGAGAGAACCACAGTCACAAAGCAAAAACGTCAAGAAGGTGTAGTCTCTAGGAAGCCGGTGCGGCGGGCGCGCAGGTGGGCCCCACCAGCACCGCGTGCAGGTGCAGGGTGCGGGGTGCGAGGCTGGGCCAACCGTGAGTCACGATGCATCGCATCTGCACTTGTGAAAAGTCCCTGGTTCTTGAGGGTGGACAGAGAACGCCGGGCGGCTCTGCACACTCGCAGGGCTGGCCGAGCGGGGAGCGAGCGGGGAGCGGCGGAGGGGCCGCCGGCTTCGTGCGTTCGGCTGCGATCGGTCAGCCCGCGCCCTGCTCCTGCACCGGCCGCGCCGCCGCGAGCGGCTCCCGCAGCGCCTGGGCGGCTGCGCTCGAGTCCGGGAAGCGCGGCGCAGTGCCCGCGAAGGAGTCGCAGCCCAGCGTCTCCTCCTGCACCGGGCGCCCCACGGGGTCCCCGCCCGCGCCGCCGGGCCCCGCCGCGCCCTCCTGCGACGTCTGGCTGACGTAGACCACGATGATGTCGCCCTTGAAGTTCATCACTTGTCCGCTGGAAATGAACGTGGAGTTACTGTTCCCGGTCACGTTTCCTGGAGGAAGAAGGAGAGAACACGGGCAGGCTGAGTCAGCGTCTCGGTCTTCGAGGGGAACTTTCCCAGGGGACAGAGGGGAGCGAGCTCTCCAGTCCCTCAGCCACCTCACCCAGGAGGTGCAATCGGTCTCCCCCTGGAGGCTGCTCCCTCTGGGAAGCAAGAGGTGGCCACGCTGGTCTAGGGGATGGCCCTTGCCAGGATGGAGGGAGGAAAGGAAGAGGTGTGAGGGCACGAAAATGCGGCAAGCCTGGAACAAGGGGACGCTAGGATGCCAGCAGGAGAACCCACCTGGACCATGGAATCACAGAGGGAGGAGGCGGAGGAGGATGGAAGGGGTAGGGGTAACGAAGGGGAAAGGAAGGGGGAGGGAGAATGAAGGAAGGGGGAGGGGAAGGGAAGATGGGGTCAGGGCTGGGGGAGGGGTCGGGGTCACTTGCAAGCAGACAGCTAATAGCCCAGCCACTGAGCAGATGTCTGTCTACCTGCCCCTCCCACAGACTCTAGCATTAGGTTCCTGTCATTCCTCCCAGCTTTCAAGGAAGTTAGGGCTCAGACCTAGATGTTCATGGGGGGGGGGGGGATATGCTATGCTAGAAAGGAAAAAAAAAAATCCTATAAATCACTTTCCTTTCGAGGCTTGAAGATCAGAATTTTAGCATCATTTCATCGTATGTGACTGGAAGTTGCCAGTTTTTGACAGACCTTTTGAAAAATAAAAAGTTCAACCAATGCAAGGAAACTTGACACTTTTTATAATTCCTCTATTTTAAAGATTGGTGGTTTAGAAACTTATCAGGTAAAAATAAGCACCCTAGGAGACCTAGAAACTCCAAGGCTTAACACCACAGACAGAATCTTTTTGTCTGACTGGGGGACATGAATATCTATATTCACCTTCATTATCTGTTCTCTATTATTACGCAACTCCTAATAATTTATACAAATAAAATGAAGTATCTGTCACCACTCCACATAAAAACATTTCCCTCAAATTTGAAAGACATGTTTTAGTCCATCTGAATAAAATACTTCCCAATAGGCATACTGTAATTTTCTTCAGAGAGCCTTTCTCCAGCCACTGGGTGCCACCATGGGCACAGTGAAAAGTCCATGAGAATACAGGAATTACAAGCATGGGTAACAAGCCAAAGGACGCAAAGGGAGGTCTGACTCCTGGTTTCCCTTCTATAGATGGCTGGATAGGGGAACACTTTGAAGTGGGTAGGAGCAGGGATTTGTCTAGTAACTATCCAGTCAACAGGAGGGAGACCAGTGGCCCAGGGAGTCTCCACTCAGCTTAAAGGCACTGACAAGTGCTCTTAGCAGTATACACTGAGCTGAAAGGCCTGCTCCAGGATGTCTAGCTTAGCCTCTGCCCTCACCAGCCACTGGGTTAATTCTCAAGTCTATTTTTTTCCAGATAAATTAATTAAGAAAAAGTCAGAATGATAAAAGAAAAAGATGTACCACAAATATTGTACTTTGATTAAAAACCTATTTTTAAATAAAGTTATTCATTTTAAATCACTTTGAAGAATAGCTTTTCTCAGCCCAGCTTCTCTATGGTTTCATTATTGTGACCCTGCTGCTGGTTCTGTTGTTCTCCAATATAAAACTGCACACAAGACATCTCTAGCTACTGCAAATGGAGTCAGGGTTTTGAATTTAATGTCTTTCTTATTCTCTTCATATTTAGATTTATTTGGTGGTGTCATGTATATAAGATTTATCCATCATTTAAAATTTCATTTTCCAATACATTATCATGATGAATTTAGTTCATTTTTCTCCCTGTCAGAGCCCTCAGTAAGTCTGTGCCTCTGTAAAAGCCTATGTTTCTCGGCATCATGTTGCACATAAAGATTTCATGTAAAATCTCACATCTCGAAAATCTGATTCTAGGTCATTGTTCCGTGGAAAATAGTATCTGCGATACTGATAGCCTTAAAATTCTATAGGCCTGATGTTTGTTCTTGTTTTCTATTTTTATCTCCAAGTGAAACTTGAACCATTTCACCTAAATGATGTATTTAAGTAGTCCAGAATCCTTTGATTCATAGACTGCACCAAGAATAAGAAAATCAAAGCTTTTAAATTCATGACAATGGGAACATAAAGCTGCCTTTAGAAAGAATATGAAGTTTTCAAGTTTATCCCTTGGGTGTTCGTCAAAGGTATAATATATGACAAAGGTAACCTTGGATCAAGTTCATCATATTAACTTTTATAGGCAATAGTAAATTAAAACAAACTAAACTTCTAAAAAATGTCTACTGCCTGCCTATAACAGTAAGACACAGCACCATGGTCTTCCTAGGTAAGTGACTTGTGCCACTGCACAGGGCTAGGGTTCAGGAGGGGTCCTGTGCTTGGCTGAATGCTCTGCTGTCACCAGCTGGAAGGTCTATTAGTTTCTGTACTACATTTTTATTTTTCAGTGGACTCCACAAGTTATATTCACACTTCAGGGAAGTCAAGCTTTAAGAGTATCGCTCTGGGTTCTTTTCTGACATAGGTGCTTTAACTTATCTTCAATATTTTAGGAGGTAACAAGTTGAACATGTTTGACTATTGCTAAAGTGTTTGCCTATGAACTCTTCTCTATTATGAAGAAAATAGTAAAACACTGAAGGCCATTCACTGGTGCTTGGGAAATGCAGGCCCTATGGCATATTTTCCTGATGTTCAATCTTCCTGCTGGAAAATTCTCCACACAAACTCCCCCATGTAGAACTCAGTGCTACCCCTTTAAGAATGAGTCTATTAACTGTATCAATTATACCTTTTCTGCTTTGTTGATAGTTTCTATTTTTGGTTTCTTTCTTTTCATGATTTAATACTTTTATTATTTAAATTTAACAATGGTTATATTACATATTTTTATCATCAGATCAGTTTAGATTAATAGATACAGGTATATAAGATTGATCAAACAATTAAACATTAACACTTTCAATAAACATTACTTTTTTTTTCTTTTCCCCTTTCTTTTTTTAAAAGTTGACACATTGCATATTGTCCTCACAATAGTTCTACAGAGCACAGTGTGTGGGCATGACCCACCTTCCTACTGATGTTGTTAAGAAGAAAAAAAAAGAAAAGAAAAGAAAATTCTTCTCTTTG
>PVJA010024482.1:0-31790 GCA_004027025.1 Myocastor coypus | reverse complement strand
ACATGATCGTCTCAATTGATGCCGAAAAGGCCTTTGACAAAGTGCAACACTCATTCATGTTCAAAGTCCTACAGAAAATTGGAATAGAGGGCCTCTACCTCAACCTGATAAAAGCCATCTACAACAATCCAACAGCTAGCATAATTCTAAATGGGGAAAAACTGAAGTCTTTTACTCTCAAATCTGGTACAAGACAAGGTGATTTATTTCTATTTGAAACATTTTTCTAGTTTGGGGATGCCTTTGGATGTCTGCTGAGAGAGGCTGTGAATTAAAATTCTCTATAAAGCCATTAATTACTGAATTTTCTTTGTTGTGAAAAAGGGGCTCCTTTAGGTGCCAGCTGTTGGAAAGGTAAAGGAGTTAGTATCTCTATAAGTATTATTAATCATAGGCAGAGCTGTTAGTATACACTCAGGAATAAAAACAGGAGGCTGTCAGCACCTTGCTATAGGGAAGATGAACAATTAGTGGCTTCAAATGTTACATAGTATCCTTTCCCCTTTGGTCTCCTTGGTTATATTTATCTGACAATCAAAGATTTTAGTTATGATTCTAAAAGCAAGTCAGAGAGAGACAGAGACAACAGGGAGAGGGAGAGGAAGAGGGAAGGAATGAATGAATTATGGACCTTTGGCTTGTCAAGTGGAGAGCTGACTGGTGCCAGGGAGTTTGGCTGTAGTGGTGAGGATGGAAGTACCATAGGTGGTGGTGCTAAAGAGATAAAGAAAAAAAATGCCTAAGCACCATGGAGGGATTTGCCTCTTAGGCATTGGGACTGGATGTGTTAGTGCAGCTTGTAGTACTTTGTAATGCTGTAGGAGGTTGTATTGGTATCCTGAAGTTTGATCTGCTATATCTCATTACTGGGCAAGCACAAATACAGGTCACAGGAGCCTTATAGGTGAGTATCTTTATAGTGATGAACATGGAAGCTTGGATTCTGAGTGAGAAGAGCTGTGTGTAGAACTGTAAGGACTAATAAGGTGGTAACAATAGTGTCTAGGGGAAGAAGGGGTACAAGGTAGGAGACAGTGTAGTGAGGCAAGGAGCTCTAGGAATGAGGCACCTTCAGCCAACTCAAGGGAGCTGTGATATGGTGGGCCAGAGGCTGTGTGCAGTCTTCTTGCCTGCTGAGCTGGCAAAACCTTATTTAGGCCTACTCTTCATTATTCCTAGGCATGGAGGAGAGGCTGTGAGAATCCAGAGGAAACACAAACACCTCATTTTAATTTACAGTATAATCTCCCTTTCCTAGAAATGCTTTTAATATAACTGCCCACAGAAAGAAAAATGACTTTAAATGTTTTTCCTCCACCCCCTACCCTGATTCTCATGCAAGCAGGGAAATACTTAGGAGGAGAGAAGACATGTTGAGTCTGAATGATTCACAATTAGACTGTAACGTCCTCTAGTTAATTAGGACAGCTGGTCCTAATCTAGTGCTTCTACTTTGAGCAGTGGTGGCCCCATGGGTTAGAGGTGCCATCTCAATCTGTGTCCTGACTCGATAAAACAGGGCAAAGAAAAATGTGATGAATAGAAACCCTTTGACAGGTCACCCACTAACATTTTCTTGTATCCTTGGGTTATCCTTTGGCAGCAGCTCTTCTTCTTCTACTTCAGTGTTCCCTATAGAAATATTAAAGAAAAGAGAAACATTTTTGGGGGACTTTTTGGCTAAGAATTTGGAGAGACTCCCTTGCTTTTGCATGTTTCAAATTAATAATTTTGCTTTCATCCCCTTGATCCTCAAAATTAATACATGACTGAAAATTTTTGAATTTGACAGACATTAGTCAAGAGAGCCTTTTAGTGAGATCCATTTGTTTTCCTCAAAATTATGTTAAGATGTTGTAATGTTCTGTGTTGGTGCTGGAAGAGGTGAGGAGAAGACCCAATGAATTTAGCTCAGAGGACTCACTGAGACTTATCTCCCTCAAAGTGAGCCCCAACCCTCAGAAGTATCTCACTTTTATTTGGGGGGGTGGTCAAGAAATGTGCTCAGGTGCAGAATCACTTTAGTAAGGAAATGTTACAATCTCTGACCTCCATTTGTCCAATGCTAGGTTTACACAAATACTAATTACAAAGGTTTCAAGCAAGGAAGGAGACTGCTAATGGAAAGCCTTCAGTGTAAGCTATTATCTTTCTCCTTTAATCTCAGCTTTCTAGGATTCCCAAACCACTGCTGTCCCTGGGCTTTGTTTTATTGCTCTTTGCCTTCTGAGACGCTGATTAGGTATCTGTACATTAAGAAATTAGCTGGATGTGGTGGCACACACCTGTAATGCTAGCAGTCAGGAGGCCGAGTTCAGAGGATTACTGCACTTTCACAACTACCCTGAAGTACATACTGAGTTCAAGGCCAGCCTGAAGTACATCGTGAGACCTCTCCCATTATGTAAGGAAGTAATTCAATATTAACCTCAGTTGTTTTCTCAATCATAGTGGTGAGATTTCTGTCTTTCAACCATTGAGGTGTTTCCAAAGTTTAATCAAGTATTTGTGTCCCATCTTCTGCTCTTGGCCATCGCTTTACCTCAAGAGAGGTAGACAGAGTTTGTCTGTGATCTCAGGATGTCTCCTGGCCACTCTTATTCTTTACAGTGATACGCTGCCTTGTTTTAAATCCAAGATAGTGGATAACAGATCATAATGTTCCCTTCCTAATTTAGTGCACAGAGCCAGGTCTTTTTAAGAGAGATAACATAAAGCTGTATGCTTACAAGAATATTTCATGAACATGTGATGCAAAGGCTGTACCCTTACTATAACTTATATATATTTTCTTGTGGAAGTGGAACAACCCAAGCTGTGTTGTACCATGCTCTTCAAGTGACAGTTTTATCAAATCCATATGTTTGTAGATGAAGAAATCATTGTCACATGGCTGAGGGCCAAAAGAGCCCTCAGCCCATTTCCATAGGTTTGTCCAAGAGTGCCTGGCACATTCCATTCCTCAGTTATTCACATCAATTGTGAACAGATGGGCACAATACTCTTTCAGTCATAGTAAAGTAACTTGTATTTGGTTATTATCTAAGTGAACTAAAAGAAGGTGCTGTTGTCTGTCTGGTTGAACTACAATATAGGATTCATAAATAATCCCTGTTTAGATAATGACAAGAGCCTTTATTAAAGTGAACTTTTTACCAGTAACACTCAAGTGTTTGTGAGAATAGCGAGCTCCTGTAGCATTCCTTGCTGGTAGGAGTGTATACTGGTATAGTCACTTTGAAAAATGTTGATAGTATGTATTATGTATACTTAATGACCCCACAATTTTATACCCAGATATATCCAATGATATGAATGCTTATGTTAATCAAAACAACCCAAGTGTGTCCAAATCAACTTTATAACAGTTCAAAATTAGGAAGAATAAAATGTTCCCATCAATAATAGAATGGGTAAATACATTGTACTTGTTTTTTTTTTTTTTAATGTTATTTTGTGGCTGGTTCAGCTTAGCCTGGGGACAGTGCTGATGTGGCACATAGTGCGGGGGATCGAACCTCATTCCCCGCATGCTTGCCTAAGCTGGTACTTTAGATCGCTGAGCTATCTTGCTGGCCTACATTATATATTGATAAAACAGACTGTTATTCTACAGAAAGAAAGTATAGTATTGACACACTAACAGCATATTCTTAAAACATAAGGTTGAATAAAAAAAGCTAAACATAGGAGAAGATAATATAGCTCTTGTTTATATGAATAGACAAACCTATTATGTGAGATAGAGGTCAGGATAATGGCCATTCTTGACTAGAAGTGAGCATGAGGGACCCTTTACATAGCTATAAATGTTCTAAGTCTTGGTCTACATGATAACTACATTAGGATACACACATGAAATATTTTGCTGAACTATTTTCTGAATATCTGCAATCTACGTTTAATAAAAGGAAGTATTACCAAGTGTGGTACTGAAAAATTTGCCTTAGATCCTTGTGTCTTCTTTGTTTAGACATTAAAAAAAATGCCCTTGTAGCTCTTATCCCTGAAACTTCTTGTGAAGTTTTTCTTCTTATTCCTGCCTCCAACTCTCTGGAAGGAGTTCATTGTTGGGAGTCAGGAGGCCTGTGCTATAGTTTCTCAGTACCACTTTTATTACATTTACTTATGGGCAAGTTCATCAGCAAAGGACATGAAATAGTATCTAAGTCTCTTATGTTTCTGATCCAGGGGCCCTGGCAAACCTAAATATAAGTACAAGACACCAAAGAGTTTTGGAAAAAATCAGAAGGGCTACCCAAATACCAGAAATTAGGATTGTACTTGAACTTGATGAAGTTGATAGCAGTTATTGATTTGAATCATATAAGGTGCTGCTATCAAAGATCATACTGTGGTTTCAAGGTACTGGACAGTGATTTGTGAATCATTTTTATTGCTTGGCCCAGAGCTCTCAGCGGTATTCATGAAATCAGGGTGTAGGGCACATGACACATTTGTGTAGGGGGAAATATGGTGATTGCAGAAAACATCACGGCTAGCATGCCTGCAATGTCCAGGTGACACACTGGTCAGCATGAGATATTCAGAAAGAGGGTTCTTCTCAAGGTAAAGCTGTCAGACAATCGTGGCCAAATGAACAGTGCTTAGGCAGCCTGCATCTAGTTCTCGTGGGTCTGCCAAATAACTGTGAGAGGGTTCTTCTCAAGGTAAAGCTGTCAGACAATCGTGGCCAAATGAACAGTGCTTAGGCAGCCTGCATCTAGTTCTCGTGGGTCTGCCAAATAACTGTGATGTGAGGCAACCCTTTCACTTTCTGGGGTCTTAGTTTTTCACCAGTAAAATGGGGTACCAAATGATACCTTGGATCCTTCTCAGCTCTAATTTCCTCTTTGTGTTCCTCACATAGGCAATACTCACTTATTTCTAGATTTGTATGATGGAGCTAGTGTTAAATCTTGGACTAGCTTCTTTTTTAGATGATTGTTTCCTATCATTCTTATGCTTAAAAAGTAGCTTTGCTATGTGAATTAAGAGCAAAATAAGGGATGGATATAGAAAACAGGGAGAGAGATCTTCTCAAAGAGGGAGTGATCCAGAAATGGAGGGAAGGAAGGAAAAAGAATGGGAGAGAAGGGGGAGATGAACACATATGAACTTCTCACAAGGAATGTCATCATTATGTACAGCAGAAAGAAAAAGAAAGCAATCAAGCAGGAATGAAAGAAGGAAGGAAAGGAAAGGAAGGAAGGATTAAGAAATGGATGAAAGTAGGAGGGAGGGATGTAAAAGGAGATAAAAAAAAAAAAAAAAAGAAATTAAGGTACCCAAAGCTTTTGTACATGGGGATGGGAGGAGGAATTGAAGACAGGGTAGGGGAATGGGGAAAAAAAATTGTGTCATGTATAGGTTCAGGTTCTCTATGATGAACATGATCATTGTATATATACCTAAAATGTATCAGTAAAAAATATAGATACACATCAGGTATCTAGGAAGTTTGTGTCACTGGCTGGCTACACCAGTACTCTCCATTGTTTAGCCTACCCTAGGCTACCTGCATCACACAGATTTTAGATAATATGATATATCACATATATAGATGTATATACATATATATCATGTACATCTATCAATTCTCCGCAAAGAAGGTAACATTATGTACTGAAAACATGTACTATTAAAAAGGTGGAAGAAGAGGAAGAGGAGGAAGAAGACAAAGAAGGCAGAGAAAGTAGAATGGAAGAAGGAAAGAAGAAGGAAGGAGGAAGGAGACAACTGTCCTAGCCAGAAAAACCATATTGCTCCAAATAAGCAGTATCCATTATCATCATTTTGTGGATGCAGCATTTCTACACTCTTAGTGCACAGGACCCAACTGCTTATCTGGATTACAGGAGCATTTCCTTGTCACTAGCCTCCTTCTTCCCCTGTTAGAGTTCAGTCCTGACTGGATTTGGGTTTTGGTCACATTTTCCTATGGCAGCTCAATCTGTGCATGTAGAGTCCCTGGTCTGGTGCCTGAGCCAGTGAGAATACTGGTGCAGAGGAAGAAAGCCACCAGCACTTGAAGGTGAGCACCAAGTGTCACGTGACATATATTCTCTCGTTCATATTTATATATTCTCATTCTCTCTTTCCTCCCCACCCTTTCCCCACCCTCTGCCCTGACCTCCTCTCCCTTCCCTTCCTCCTTCCTCTCCTCCCTTTCTTCATCCCCCCAATCCTTGCTCCTGGCTTCTTGCCTGGCCTGAGCATTTGAAAGCTAAACAAAAATGAAGAGTCAAGGAGAAAATCTCATCCTCTTCTGGCAGCCTGAGCAGAGATCTTATTTTCTACATGACAGGATGGAGGGAAGGAAGAGGAGGGGTAGTGGAGCTAGGAGAAGGTGACTTTGTGGCATCTGGAAAGGAATTTGGGCCTGGAAGCTCAAAGAATATGTGAGAATCTTCATAATACTTGTATCTTTTCTGTTTCTCTTTGACTATTTTGGCAGGGACAGTTGCTTCTTTCACATTCTGAACTCTTCTGCCAGAGTTCTGTAAGTCAGGGACGACACCATTTTTCCCTGGAAGACCCCTTTGGAGAATTTTTTTGATTCTTAGTGCTGGGGTGTCAAAAGTAGTTTCTCTAAGACCAAAGCCATTGTCCTTTCTGGCTCCTTTCCCACCTTCAAATTTGGTAGTATAGTTTTGTTTCCCCTGTACTTAGTAGGATGGCATAACACAACTTCTCAGGCCACTATGGAAGGAGTGGGTTTCCTTTTAGAGCAAGTCATAGGGGCTTTATTTCAAGGATACTAGCTGGGTTCTGGCAGGTGGGATCTGAACTCTGGGAGCTGATTTTTGATCTAATGTACAGTTGTTGTTTACTTTAAATTTTAAAAATTATCCTTAATGGTAACAAAATTGTTTTTTGAATGGTAATTTGATTTTTTGAAAATAGTTTGACTTTTTTCAAGGACCTCTGGGGAAGAGAGAATCAAATCTGGATTCAATTTTAGTATTTTCATTTAAAAAAATCCAAATAAACAAGAAGCAAAGATTTGTCTATAAAATAATGACCAGTTTGCTGTTTTTTATTTTGAAATGATAGTGATCGCTATTTTCATGAGGAAGAGAGGAATGTTTTTAGTGTCTGCTGGATTATGCATATAGGCATAGGAAGGACTAACCTAACAAGAGGCTCTTAGTTTTACATTCAATTCAGGAGGTTGCAGGAATTGCCTATAGTTTTATGGCATTATATGGCCCACCCTACCGGGGCTGAATCTGCAATTATTGACCTACTCCTGTGCCTTATGAAGAGGGAGGGGGTAGAGGAATGCAAGGCATTGCCAAGTTCCTTTACTTCACATCTTGCTAGGGAGCAAGAATGAGTAGGGAACTATTCTATATGAGGGAGACCTGTTTGATGCTGAGAGGTCTTTTTCTGAGCCAGTGGACTTGCCTGGAACCACAGGCAAAGACAGTTTGAGAAAGGATAGCAATACGATCATGCGTTCTTAGTTTAACTCCAGTGGGCTTTATCAGGTTGTTTTAAAGAGGTACTCTTTGAAAGAGTTGGGGATGTTAGAAGGCTGGAGTGTACGCTGTAAAATCAGGCTGGCTTTTAACGATAGTAATCCAGGATGGTGGGAATGTCAAGATAGCTGCCGAAGAGAATTCTTCCCCTAAACCATGGACAGCCATGTCGTGTATTCTTGCAAGGAAGGGTACTTATGAACTGGAGCTGGGGCATCATAACACATTGGTATAATTTTTAAGGTCAGAGTTAACAAGGGCCAATTTGTGGAAGGGAAGGGACTGATACAGTCTGAGAGTCTACTGTATACTAGTATCTGGCATTCCTATACATCAACATGTGGAAAATTATAGAGTCCTGCAAGAGAGACATTAACATTCTTCATTTTACAGATGGGAAAATAGAAACAGGTGGTGAAGTCACCTGTTATGACTTCACCACAATCTCATTTCAAGGATGAGATGCATACTCTGTTTAGTCTTTTGCACTGCCCCTGTTATTTTGCCATGGTTTGCCCACTCCCAGAGGTTCCAATGGAGTTGTTCTATGATGGTACAGATTTTTATTTTTTTCTTGTTTCAGAACCTGTGTTTGTTCATTTACTCATTTTTATGGCCGGCTCAGCCTGCCCCAAGGGCAGGGCTGGTGCAACATGTGGTTCCGGGGATTGAACCGCGGTCCCTGAAGCCGCCCAAGCTTTCCCAAGCAGGCGCTTTAGACCACTGAGCCATCCCACCGGGCCCGATGGTACAGATTTTGGTGTTGTTTTTCAAAGCTACTGGGGTGATTTTACTATACAGTGAGGGTAAAGAACCGTTAAAAATTTTATTTTGCACAGCTGAGGATGCTGGGGCAAGGGCTGTACCATTAAGCTTGTTTTACATTGTGTGTGTGTGCATATGTATGTATGCTTATGCACATGTGCATGCACATATATGTGTGTGTATCCCGAGGAGCTAAATCAAAACCAGGCCATATATGAGAATCACTTGGAAGATTTGAGGGTTATAGTCCCTCCCTCAGGTCTGAGATGAGCCTATGAATGTACCCATCTCAGAAGTTATTAGCTGATGCTGTTGCTTCAATCAAATGTGTTTTGCATAGAGATGTACATAAGTTATGGGAGGACTGGAGCTGAGTATTATAGTTTAGACCAGTGGTGACAAACCTGTGGCACATGTGTCATTTCTTTTTCTTTTAAGACAAAATGTTAACGTATGAGTTCTTTTTCTAAACTAAAATCCCAGTATTCAGGTTTAATGTAGTGTTGGTACTTCATGATAAATAAGTGGGTTTGAGTTGCAGTTTGAACACTCTTCTCTAAAAGCTTTGCTATTGCTAGTTTGGATCAAGAATGTTCCCCAAGGGTTTCATATACTCATAAGGTGACTGAATCATGGAGACAATTGACTTATTAAAAGGTTAGGATTGGAGGCAGGTTACTGGGGTGCAACCTAGAGGGATGTATATACCTGCCCAGCTTTTCCCTTCACTCTCTCCTTGGCCACTATGACATAAGCAACTTTCCTTTGCCAGGCCCTTTTACCATACTGTCACTGCCAGCCAACTATAAACTGAAACCTCTAAAAACCACAAACCCAAATAAATCTCTCCTTTAAGTTGTGTCAGGTACTGTGTTTCAGCATGTAACCTTGTCTCAAAAATAAATAAAAATTTAAAATGTCTGTTATGGTTTGTGTCTATTTGTCCCCCCAAAACCTCATGCACTCATGAGGTGGGGACTTCTAGAGCTTGAGACTCATGATCCACTGGGATTATGTGTTTTAGTACCGCTGGGATTATGGATTTTAGTATTTCTGGGATTATGGGTGTATGTACCTTCCCCAGCCTGGGGCAATAGCCTGAATGTATTGTAAGAGAAACAGAGGAAAAGACTCTCCCTGTGTTATTCTTTGTTGTCCCTGTTGAAATTGTTGTGCCACCATGAACTGCTGCTCCCTGCCTTGTGCCAGTCTGCCTTGGAGCTGGCTGAGTATGGACTGAAACCTCCAGTAACTGTGAGCTAAATCAACCTTTCCTTCCTTCATTTTGGGTGTTGGGGTATTTGTCCCATCAGTGAGAGAAGAGTAACTAAGACAATGCCCAAAGTTCTACCTATGAGTACACGATGTTCTTGAGAGACATTCTTGATCTGGTCCTTTATATGTAGCAACCACTGTATGAGAATAGCTGATCTCTTAAAAGAATAGATGCTTAGTCATTGCATTTCACCAAATTGCCATAATCACCCAATGAGAGTGGGGTCAGGACCTGAAAATCCTTACCTACCAGGTAGTACAGCCCCATCCTCTTACCATGGCTTATGCCAGCTCCAGGAACCTGGAAGGTAGAGTGGCTGGCCTGGTGTCTACCTAATCTCTGGGAGGAAGTTGGAGTTTAATGGTCTTTTTGGCCTCCTCCTAGGAAGAGACAATACCAGTATTCTGCCAGGAAGCCTAGTGAGTGTTAGAGGTCCAGGAATTCTGGGGTGAGGTTCAAGACAGTAGGAGATTCAAAGTTCTTAACACAGAATACCAATTCCTGGTGCATGCTGTGATCTGGATAAAGATGGTCACACATATGTATATCCTAGTGTGTTTTTTATAAAGCTGGTGACTGCTCTTTAAAATAACACTTTGTGTACTCCAGGAAGTCCAGGGCAATTAGGATGAAAACATGGCTTAGTGACATCAGAGGTCCAGATGAGGTCATAAGCCATCCTGGATAAGCAGTAGAAAAGAGTCGGTGTGGAAGAGAAGCTGTGAAAGTTTGGGCAACAGGAAAAAATGTTCAGGCTAAGACAGAATGGAATATTTGGAGAGGAGACAGAGGGTTTAGCTGGCCAATACAGTGAGTATATGGGGCAGTTGTATTTCCCCTTGTAGAACTATGTGCTTAACTAACCAGAGGCTTGAGTCACTTGATTTTGCTGAATAATCAATAAAAACCCTCCAAATGTTCACCTAAGTGCCCACTGTGTACACGGTATCATTCCAGATGCTGTGGGGCCACCCACAAATTGATTAATGGTGAAATGGAGAGTGAGGTTAAATATTGTATAGTCCATGCAGATGCCAGGTCTTCCAGAGTAAGACTGAGTCCTGAAGTGTGCTGAGCAAGATTTTAGGAAGGGCAAGTCTACTGGTCCTGCAGGAGGAGTAAGGTACAAAATATGGCAAAAGTGCAGGTTCCTTACAAAGGAATACTTCACTTTGGGTGCAACTGATTATTTGTGGGAGGAAGATAAAGATGTAGATGAAAAGGAGAAATGAATGTAAGATGACTTTTCCTAGATTGTTGGCTTATCCCATCCTCAAAATGTGAGAGCCAAGGTGGCTGGGGACCACCTTGAGAACATAGGCCTCCTGATACAAGGCTGCTTGTACCAACTTCTTAGAAGATATTTTCCTCACGGGCAAATTATGGGTTATTTTTATCCTTTCCAGAAATATTTCAGGTTGGAAGAGGAAGAGGAAGAGGAAAGCTCTAACCTTTTGGGGAATATTGAAGTTTAGAGAGGGAAAGGGCTAAAAGTGATGTGGGTGTGGGCTGGCTGCAGGGGGATGACTAAGATGGTCATCTGAACATTATGATTCTGCTGTGAGTAGTGATGAGGGGTTGCAACCTTCCCTGCATAGCACAGGCATATGCATGCTTGACCCTGAGGGCTTTCTGTGAGGTTTGTATTTTTTTTTTAACCAGGCCAGAGGGAATTATGAGGAACAAGGGAGGTCAGAACAACCCTAGGGAGAGCTAGAAGTTCTGACACTCCTGGCTCCCAGTAGGCTATTATTTCAGGGTTGACAGGGGCTGTCTAGGGTGTCTTTTTCTGTGCCCTCATTTCTATCTCTGGGGTTTGTGGGAGTTAAACATTTAATCAGACCTGTAAAATTCCCTCTTTCTCTGCTGGATTATCCATTAGACAGCAATTTAGCTGGTCTTTTCCACGTTGCTTGTCAACATCATTCATGGACCTTCATCCCTACAGTTCTTTTTTGAAGTCAACTAGATCTGACTAAAGGAGGGAAAGGGGGAGGTGTCTAAGGTGACTGCTTTGCCAGTGGTATCACCCTTGAGTATTTGTGCCCCAGAAGAACATTTGTTGCCTTGGCAACTTTCTTGTATGGATCCTGCACTCAGATTATCTGACAAATTTCATTGTTTCATGCTCACTGGACAGAGATAGAAGACCAGATCAAAAAGTAAATCTCAATTACTGATCAATGTTGGACCAGAGATTAAAAGCATAGCTGAGATGGGCAGTAAAATAGCTGCTGAGGTCTGAAGGATTCCCTCAAGTTCTTGCCCTCTCTTGTCTTCTGTCTTTCACCTTTCCTTGGAAATTCTCATCTTCTCTTTGGTAAAGTTGTGGGACTTTTTGCTCTTGTTCATATGTCATTCAGTCATAGGTTTGAACTAGTATGTGCCTATGTGGGTAGTCTCTGGCTGCTGATGGAAAGTGGTGGATATTCAGGAAGGACAAGCTGAGGAGTTGACCTCTGAGTCTTGGTTGTCATCACCAGAGAACCTTTAACTTATTATGGAACACATATGTCTTACCTCCTCTGAACTTCTGCTGAGGCCAGAGGAGGGCAGTGCTAGAGAGGGAAGCCCAGAATCTGGGAGTGTGGTGTTATTTGACATTGTTCATGTATGCGAATGCAGGTGTGAGGACAGAATCTGTCTCAAAGGTAATTGTTACAAGGTGTAGTTGATCAGGGGATGCAGAAGGCTGGGGCAGCTTTGTGGTACTCTCTTCTGTCAGGTCTCAACCATGGAGCCTGGATTCTTTCCTTTTCCTCTGTGAGAATCTCATCTCCTTGGATATGCAAGAGTAGAATAATGAGGAGGTAGAGAGACTCAGAGGTTGGTGACACTCCCTTTGAGTTGTTCTCTGGGGAGAAAACACACTGACCTGGTGCTGTTATGTCAGAGACAGGGCATGTATGCTGAGTAAGTGAAGCTCTTTCAAAACAGAATGAAGCACTGTGTCTTTCATGCCTTCCTGTGGTGTGATCCTCTTGAATCTCTGTGAGGCCAGCATCTTAATGCATTACCTTTTATTCCAACTTCAGTTCATTATGTACCAGTGTGTGCCAGGTCCTGTATTGCAGAGAATCTTCACTCCTCTTTCTGTGTCTTGTTAGCAATGAGAAAGGTGTGTGCAAGGAGCAGAGCTTTAGTGTGTGATGAGGAGTGAGATAGAGGGATTAGAGATACAGAAAGGAAGTCAGGATACCTGGCTCAATGGATTATTTATTTTAAATTAAAAGAAACATGTTAATCTAAAGAAGTAAATTTCTAGTGGTAGAATTTTAACTGCTGTAAACAGGCAGGCAGAGGTGATATTTTGGGGCTCCAGGCTATAATTACAGAATTCTTTTCTGTCCTTGTCAGACCTTATCTTAAGGAGAGAATTCTGTTCCAGGTGCCCCAAGCTCAGCTTCAGGAGGAAAAAAAAATGAGCAATATGATCAAAAACTATAATGAGGGTCAGGCAGATAGATCAGCAGACTAAAGTATCTTCTTAGGCAGAGTGCAGTGGCCGGGATTTGATCCCCAGTGTCCTGTGTCAGCCCTGCCCCTGGGGTGCATTGAGATGGCAGTTGAGACTGGGCGTGGTGGCACGCTCCTGTAATCCCAGTACTTGGGAGGCCAAAATCAGGAGAATCACTACGAGTCTGATGTACATAGTGAGACCCTATAGACCCTGTAGACCATGTGCCAAATACATAAAAAATGAAAATACTATAATAAATGTTTAAATTTTAAAAACTTTATTAAAGGGCATATTACCATTAGTCCCTCTTGAAATATTCCCGTTGCTTTTAACACACTTAACCTGCCATTCTTGCCACTTTCTGAAGCAATTCTGAAAGTCCTCTTTCATAGGTGCTTTCACTGCCTCTGTGTCTTAAGTAGATTCAAAATGTTTATCTATCACGTTTATTTCAACTTTGGGGAAGAGCCAGAAGTCACACAGTATCAGATCCAGTGAGTAAAGTGGGGAAACAAAGATACCCTGTAATGCTTTTGTGAGCCTGCCTTTGTGCTGGATAGTACATGGCAGAAGTGTTCACTGTATTTTTTTTTTTTTATCATACTTGATAAAGAAATATTCACATTTTTTACCATAACTTGCATGATCAACATTTAACAGATGGAAGGGAAAATTTATTGTTTTGGATGTCCCAGATAGTTTAACAAAGCCTTATGAGCAGATGTTAATGGATAAATTATCAATGAGAACTAAACAGTAGTAGAAAATCTTTTTTTGGGGGGGGATGGTCTACAGTGTATTCAGGGTCTCACTACTAGATCAGATTCCTAGGGGTCTGCCTGTTTACAGCCTCCCTAGAGCTGGGATTATAGGCACACACCACCACACCCAGTCTCAATGTCATCTCCACAGGACAGGCCCAGGGAATTGAACCCCAGCCTCTGTACCTGCTTATAGGCACTTTAATCTGCTGAGCTATTGGGCCAGCCCTAGTAGTGTAAAGTCTTGCTCTATGGGAGGAAAAGGTGGGAGAAGTTATAGACGTGTAACTTGTACTGTCTATCCTGCATTTCAGTGATAACTGTCTGTGTGCCAGTCATTTGGTATGTCTTGTTTACCTTTGGGGGAAGGTTAGGATGTTTGCCCAGGTTCACTTAGATTGGAACAACTGTGATTCTTTTTTTTTAACTCCAAATTCTTATCCTTTGTCTCTATCTAAGATGCAGAGTGCGTTCTCCTGTGATTCTTTGTCCTGGGCAAAAGCAGATGACCTTGACCAGAGCACAGAAGAGGTTCCTGCTGGGACAAGGAAGCAGAACCCATTCTTTTGTAGGTTTGACTCTGAAAGCCTCACTTAACCTACTGATGGGATTAATTGTTAGCTCAGGGATTCTGTTTCTATCCCCCTTCTAACTTCTTGTGTGAGCATATAAAGCTCTTAATTCACAGAGCAGCTGTCCTACCTTTACAAGGAACTTAAGGACCATGGGGGCGCTGGTATCCTGGGTGATGACCTTATCTTCCTCTCCTCTGGCCTTGGTTTCCTCTTCATGGGTTTATGATTCATGATCATTTCATTGGTGTGTTCTGGAGGAGCCTTAATGAGAATGTGTAAAATGGAGCTAACTTCTTCATCACCATCTTTTTTCCTCCTGTTTTGAAGTTGCTGGTTTTCCTAGATTCTGACAATGGCAGCATAATTTTCTTGGTTTTCTTTGGTTAATTGGATTTTCTTTCTCCTTCTCCCTAGGTGCCAGGACTTGTTTGTTCTTAAAATATTCAGGAACCAGCCCATCCTCACCACTCGTGACACCTTCTAGTTCAGTCACTTTGCTATCACTGGCTGTCTGAGCAGCGCTGGCCTTCTTTACATAAACTACTCTTTTACCTATGTGTCTCCTTGGCTCAAACCACTCAGTGAATTTTCATGGCCTCTGGTTAAAGGCCAGAGTCCTCACCCTCAATCAAAGCCCTCTACTCTCACCTAATCCAACTTTCCTATACTCTTTCCCACCAGCTGTCTCTTCTAAGCAAGGAGATATTCCACAGAGCGTATGTTTTCTTCTGGATGAGACTTTTCCTTTCTCAAATGTCCTTACTTCCAGTTTCCATGTCTGTCCTCCCCTTAAATGCATTAGGGCCAAGATCCAACCTTCTAGGCCTCCCCACAGAATCCTGTGGCCACTATATTTAGGAGCAACTGTTCACCTGCTTAAACTGTGCTATGGTTTACGTTTTTGTAGTATCTCAGTAATTTTCACATTTCTCTCCCTAGTTACCAGTTTATTCAGAACAAAGCCATTTTATTTAACCTTGTCTTTTCTGTAGTGGTTGGCACCATGAAGGGTGTTGGTTAATGACTGCCTAGTTCCTGTTCTTTCTGCTCACCATACCCTTGAGTCACAGCTGGTCCTCAGCCTAGGGATCTTCCTTTGTTGATACTGGCTGTTTTTTTTTTTTTTCTACCTGGTCTGTGTCTTTGCCTATGCTGTTTTTTCACTCTTCTGCACATCCGTTTCTTTTCAGTCTCCCCATCTCAGAGGAACAGTGTGGAAAGTAAACACCTTTGGACCAGGCAGCTCTGTGTTTGAATCTCAGCCTTCGTGAGGCTTAGTTTTTCTACTCTGAAAGTGGGAAACTACTGCTTCCCCTTAGGTAAATGTACATCATCAGCTCTCAGCACACCCTAGTCTCCTATATCTCACTGCCTCCTATACCCCAAATCTTCCCTTTTCTGTTCAGCCCTCCCCAAGTATTTCATTTGGTGTCTAACTCTGCCCTTACTGAAACCCTGCAGTTCTTGTAACATTAGAGATGCTGTGTGTCAGAAGTGGAAGTTTTGCTTACGTATGGTTTCTCAGTTTAGAGATTAGGCCCCTGTGGCCTAGAGGTGTAGAGTGACCTGTCATAAGTTTTCCAGTATCCTGTCATAAGTTTTCCAGTGTAGGTGAGAGCTGAGCCAGTTTCACACTCAGGTCAGGGTCCCAGGAAATCTGTCAGCTCCTATGCTATCCTCTCCATCCCGTAACACATGAGCTCCTGGCTGCCACCCCATACCTTGCATCCTGCAGGGTATAGAATGAATGTGGGAGAGATACTTAGGAAATACCTGGCCACCTGTGTCTATATATGTGTCCTTCTCTCCTGGTAGACTGTTATGTTCAGCCTTTGTGCTGATCTTTGTCCCTTTTTGGTATTTAATACAGGCCTGGGTATAATGCCTGAAGGTTAATTTCAGGCTGAGGTATAAGGGCTTTTCAAAAGTGGTTCCCTGGGGTCTCTACAATATTATGCTGCCTCTGGAGGACATAATGCTGTGTAGTGTCCATTTGTGAGAGCTCCATGGAGCAAGGCCTATGTGTATAGCTTCAGTGCGGCTGTGTACCGTTTTGCCTCCCACTCTGTCCTCCTCCAGCCTTCCTCTTCTGTCTCCACCCCCCACCCACTTCCTGCACCCTGCTGCTCTCACTGCTCCTGCTAAGAATAAATCATTGTGGTTGCATAGCAACGAATTGGTTTCCTTTACTCCCCCTTCTGCTTCCACAAAAGTGCCTTAGCTCTAAATTTAAGGTAGTTTGTCAGGAGGTCCCAGAACCCCAAGCCTTATTCTCCTCTATCTGCTAGTTTTTATCAGAATAAAAACTGCTTTGCTTGTTTTTCTATTCACAATACCTAGTGTTGTCTTTAATATGAAGCACATAGTAGGTGTTCAATGAATGACGATTGGATAATGAATGAATCCTTTTCTCTGAATCTCTACAGATTGAGAGGTGAGAGGTTCTATGATTAGGAAATGTTATTAGAGTATTTTAGGATGGCCCATAATTTTCCTTGCTGAGCTTAATTTCTCCCTCCTCCCCTTTCTCCAGCCTAACAAGCTATTGTAGCAAGAGAAGGCACATATTTCTTCATATTTCACTGTCATGTAGATCATGAGTCTGTTTCCTGTTTTTTCTTTCAGAGCTGGTGGTTTAGCATTTACACAGTTGTATCAAGCGCAGAAGGAGGTAACAGTCTAATGGAATTTCATAATTCTTGCCTTGGCAAGAAAGTAGTCTATCTAGGGGTGAAGTATTCCTCCTGGTGGTGGGAATATGAGGTGAGCTTTTAGGGATAGATGATCCTCTGTGAGTTTTGAAGTCACACAATCCTAGGTGTGAATTCTAGTTTTCTTGTGCACAAGCTGTGTGATCCTGCATCTGTCCTGTAATTTAGCTTATGGGCTGTAAGAATTGTAGGAGAGGCAGTACAAATAAAGCCTAACAGAGTGCAGGAAACAGTGCCTGAATAGTGTATTTTCTGAAGTGGAGAAGCAAATACATCCCAGAAAATGCCTCTTGACACCAGTGATGGGAAGCAGCTATCAATGAACATGCATGGAAAACCGTGAAAGTAAATTCAGCAAAATGTTAACAATTTTAATGTTCTAAAAGATTCCAGAGAAGACTAAACAATTCTAATCTGTATGTGTTCAGTAAGATGATGGCTTTGAATTCTATTTAAAAGGGAATAGAATTCCTAAATAACAATAAAAATTTTTTTTTCCATTGAAAATGCATCAATATGAACCATTAGAAGCTATGTTAGATGGGCAGGAAGGGGAGACCTGTAAAGTGTCTATGTCTATTTTGGAAATATCTTCTCTGGACCTAATGGGTTTTTTAAACGCCCCCCCTTTTCTGACTTAAAATAAGTGATGTATATATCAGCTCAGTCTGCCCTGGGTGGGGCTGGTGCAGCATGTGGTGCCGGGAATCAAACTGTGGTCCCTGCAGTTGTCTAAGCTTGCCTAAGCAGGTGCCTTAGACCACTGAGCCATGTCACTTAAAATAAATGTTGGATTCTACAAATGTTTCCCAAGCTGCCCTGTATTCATATCCCTATATAGCATCCAGATTAACTCAGCGTATGCCTCAAGGAGTGGCAGGTCTATGGTGCAGAGGAAGATTAACAAGTTTAGTTGATCTTTGAGGTCACAAAGGCTATAGAGGGTCTAGGTAGGGCCTTTAAAAGCAAAAACAGCATAGCAGCCAAGGAAGCAGTCTGAAGTCAGAAACATAGGCAGCCCCTGGAATACATTTGTGGGTAGGGAATTTAGAGACCAAAAGGCATTCTCCGGCCTCTGGGACAAGGCAGTGGACACTGCTTAATCATATGGATCACTTGTACATACCCTTAATGTACTTCTAGCATCTCATTTCCCTTCTAGGCCCTTCTTCCTTCTTTCTCCTCTTTCCTGTCCCCTATCCTTCAGCATTGCCTGCATAACATCTATCTATCAAACTTCTCACAAACCAGTTATGTTGGACATAGTGTTCTTAGGCCTCTGTCCTCTGTGAGGCTATAGTCTGAGCTGCCTGCTGGACTCAAAGACCACCAGAAAAGTAAAAAGAGCAAGCATTAAACAAACAAATAATAGGTGCAATAAAGTGTTCCCATCTTGAATGAGCTGAGGCCAGAGGGATTTGTAGGTTTTTGTTTGTTTGTTTGTTTTTGTTTTTGTTTTTGGCTTGCTGAGGCTGCTTGAAGGGCAGATCTGGAGCAGCAGATGGAGCTTGGAATCGAACTGTGATCCCCTGCCCCTGACTGGGTTTGCCCAGGAAGGTGCTTGAACAACTGAGCTAACACGCAAACCCCCAGAGGAATTTGTGAAACCTTTTGTGTATGTATTTGAGGAATCCCAAGAGTTTCTTGCCTGTTATAGGTGAGAATGAGCTAATTTAGTACTTTCTGAGATACTTGTGTTGCAAAGGAACATGCCTTATCAGCAACAGGATGTATGAAGGATACTAGCTGTCTAGAGCTTAAGGTTGGCTCCTGGGGAAAAAATGTGAAGCAGCAGAGGTCTAAGAAGAAGGGGTTTAAGAAGGAAGAAGCAAGACCATATTTACATTTGCTCAGCTTATTTTCATCTATTGATCCATTCATTTACTTACTCAGCTTTTAAGGAGTTCTGCTAAATATCACTATCAATGAAAAGTCATCCTAAATTGGTGGCTTTTTAATCTTGTCCACACATTAGAATTGCCGTGGAATGTAAAATAAGTGAATGTCCAGGCCTCCCCCCCAGATCAATTACATAAAACATTGTCTGAGTTTGCGATGCAGATGCGGGTGGTTTTTTTAAAGTTCTCAGGTGATTCCTCATTCATCCAGGATAGATGACAACTGGTTGGAGAGACCCCAAGTTACCTTTCTATGAAAATGCCTTTCATCTCCCTATTTTCATCATGGGTGTCCTTACCTTCTGAGTGATGTTAGTGACTTGCAGTCATTGTTCTATAGCTGGCACTTTATCCGTTTCACACAAACACTTATTGAACAGCTGTCCAATGTTAGACACACACATAAGACTAACTTTGCCAGGTGTGGTGGCGCACACCTGTAATCCCAGCACTTGGGAGACTGAAGCAGGAGGATTGGTGTGAGTTTGAGACCAGCCTGGGCTACAAAAGTGAGCTCAAGGCCAGCCTGAACTGCATAATGAGACCCTGTCTCAAAAAAACAAACAAAACCAAATCAAACAGATTAACATTATCCCCAAGAATAAGTAGAAATACTCCACTTCCTCAAATTTTTAGCTGGTGAGCCAGAAGCCAACTTTTCGATTAAAGGAGGTTTTCTGTGATTTGTACTGTCTTTTCCCTCAGTGAAAGAGAGACAGTAACTGAATCTGGTGTATTTTGGTTAAGTAGAGATGAAACAGGGAATAAAAAGGACATGCAGGAAAAAGTCATACTGGAAAGACATACAAGAAGAGATGCAGGCAGGTAAAGCAACTAAGGTAAACAAGGAATGATTCTAAGGGACAAGATGTTCTCATCAAGCAGGTTTGTGAAAATGCATGATCAAGTTGTTTAAATCATGAAAAAGTAAAATAAATAATATGCCTATCTAAATACTTAGATTATCAACAAGAAATTAAGCCCCTTGAGAAATTTTGTCTCATGGGAGGAAAAGTAGAATCTGATTGATCTTGACCATCAGAATGTTGCCGGGTTTTGGAGTCCTGGAGTCTCCTTCTGGAGGTAGTTTCTAGATTCTTTTTGTTCTGAGCAAAGAATTGGCCAAGTCAAGCACATATAGTAGCAAAGATTTACTAAAGGCAAAGAAAGAAACAGGCTCTTCAGAGTGAGTTTGGGCCAAGTAAATTTAGGAAAGGTAGTACATCTGTGGTGTCAGAGCAAGTCACTATACAAAAGAGAACACAATGGAAAAAATTGTAGGTGGATAGTTCTTTTTTGTGTCACCCACTCCTGAGGCTCATGTCAGCTCTAGGCTATCTTATCACAAACCTCCTTGAGTTCTCATGAGTAGTCCATGTAGAGGATTTTGGGAATAGTTTTGTATATTTGTCCTGGAATTTTGTCATGCCTCCTTTCCCAGGCAGCTGGGAGAATGGAGATACTGAGCAGTAGTTTTAAAGAGTAGTTCACAGCAAGGCTCTACCAAATGTTTATTTCCAGTCAGTGATAAGGACAGAAATGGAAGAGATACAGTTCAGGAACTTTATAGCAATTTGGCAGGGTAATTTTATGTGTTGAATGTAACTTTTTAAATTTATTGCATATATTTTGCTTTTAAAGTTATATTTCCCTATTAGTTGGTATTATATTTTCCTAAATATTATCCTAGATAAGCAATGGCAAAGCTTTTAGAGCTTTCAATGACAACAAACAGCCCTCTGTGGCATGCATGCCATAGCTTCCTCACAACTGGCCTAGATGTGCTGTAATGACAAAAGAATACAGTGAGCAAGCTGGTCATTCATTGCAGATGCCTGAGAAGCACTGGACTTAAATAGTTGGAAATCAGAGATAGCCTGGTGCCAGGAAGTAGGAAAAAGGCAGGTGATCTGGTACTGAGAAATGAGTGAGAGTGTGCCCTGGAAACCTAGACCTTCTTCATACGTGAGAATATGTGGCTAGAAATATTTTGGTGGAGTCTTGAACTTCTCATGTACTTTGTATGAATTATTTTATTTCATTGGTCCTTATCAGAATACTAGGTGATAATAGTTCCTGTTACCATTTTGCAGGAATACATGGCTAGTGAGTGATGGGTATTGTATGTATGTACTTATTTATTTATTTAGTGTGGTGTGCAGATTGAACTCAGGGCTTTGCAAGCAAAGCACTCTACCACTGAGCTACATTGTCAGCTCAGATTTGCATTTTAGAGCAAGGTGTGTTGGTTTTTGAAGCCTGCCAACTTAATCTCTACCTATGTAACTTTTCTAGGTGACAGGAAGCACATATCATAGGCTCTGAAAGACATTCCAGAATTGGAATAAGAAATAGACCCTGTAGATGGGTTCAGATTCAAGGAATTCAGGAGTTCTTTACCTGAAGGTGCTTGTTCAAAGGGAGAGGGCTGAGTGTGAGCCTTTATCTGGAATTTCCTACTTTTGTTTTGTGTGTGTGTGTGTGTGTGTTTATGTATGTGTGTGCACGTGCGTGTGTGTGCATGTATGTGCTTCCAAAAGTACTAGAGCAAGTGGATGTATCCTATTTTAGGCCTGTCATTAAACTTTGAATCATCCTGTCAGCAGCTTTTGTTCGTGGCATCTCACCCATTCGTATTTTTTATTTTTAAATTTTCAAATAATTACTGATTCATAAGTCTCAGTGAAGCGTAAAGATAGGTCCTGTGTACACTTACTCAGCCTCCCCTACTGTTAATGACTTGCACAATTATAGCACTGCATAAAACAAAAATTGGCATTGGTGCAGTGCATGGACTAACCCATCTATTTTTATTTTGTTTTGTTTCTGGATATTGCATTTTAAAAGAAGTGTCAGGGAACCATGGCGTATCTGGAAAGAGAGAATGTTTGGTCCAGAAGCCGGTTGTCATTCTTCTGTACAGACATCACATGTTGCTTATTTCCTCTTAGTATATAAAACAATATGAGGCGCATATCTGGTCTTCAAGAAATGTTTTTGGGCTTGAATGTTTGATTTAGAGTCTGAAATGTGTGTACAAGCGCAATGGCTTCCTTCTCTATATTTCTGATACCAATGGTGAAGGAGGAGTAGGGTTATCCATTTGTTGCTCCAGAGGGCAGAACTAGGAATGGTAAGTAGTGGAAGAACACAATGGGGGATTTCTAAGCCAGATGTATGGAAGCTACAGTGGAGTATATAGGTAGCTGTCTGTCTTATACTCAGTGTTTAGTTAGTAGCAGACCGTGAGGAATGCAGGGAAAATGATCTCTGTACTTTTTTGATATGAGACCAGAATGCTTTAGGAGAAGTCTCTCCAGTTTCTTGTTTCTAAGGATCTAAGAACATTCAGTCATGGGCAGAAATAGGACAATAGGGAGTAAGTCACAGGATTAAGAGCGATAGCAAAGCATTCTCATGGAAGAGCACCAGATTATACTTCCATTTTAAAATTTTATTTGTTTATTTTATGAAAAAAATAAAACCAAGTGAAGAGAATAACACTAGTTAATGCTGCACAGTAGTTAATACACACCAGGTATTGTTTGTCAAAGTAGTCACGATATACTTGCTTTTTAAAAGGGAAGTCACAGACAGCTAGATATAACACCATTTTTCTTATTCTCTCTGTGTAACCTGTGGAATCTGTCCAGGGAAACATCTGAAATTAACCAGGAAATCAGATACAAGTCTGATTTTTTTTTTTCCAGGCAGCATTTGGCAACATCAGTTCTAGCGAAAATAATTATTAGAGCTGGATTCTGACTATAGGTGACAAGTTTTTGTCATGTTAATCAATTATTGAAATTAGGGAAAAGATTATTACAATTTCTGTTCCAGGAAATGAAACATGCATCGAGTTAATCAGATTAATTCCAGATGAAAAAGAAAAAGACATAGGCAAATTTTTTAAATTAGACCATCTGAGGTCATTATATGTTCATATATAATTATCTTATAAGATGTGAATTCAAATGACTGTGTTTCTCTTTCATTCTAGTTACATGGAAAACACAGACTGTTCATGTCATATTTTAAAAGCTCACAAAAAGCAAACTACCTTTTCTTTTGATTGGGAAGAAACGACTAGATCTTACTTATTTCCTTTAATTCCAGGAATTCATTTTATTAATTTCCATAGTTATTTTAGTTATTAAAAACATGTTTCTGTATTTGGTACAGAGTCTTTCTACACAGTTAAGACTCATAGTGATCCTCCTGCCTTAGTCTCCCCAGTGTTTGGATTACCAGGTGTACACCACCATGTCTGGTTTTGGTGGAAAGCCTGACATGCCTGGGGTTCTGGCAGGTGATTAAACCACTGAGCTGTCTCCCCAGCCTGTCACAGTTATTCTGAGGCATAGGCATTATCGTTTTGTGGCTAGGGAAATAGGTTTAGAGCAGCAGAGTAACTTGTTCTGGGGTACTTATTAAGAGAAAATTTAAACTAGAGTTCAGAGCCAGGTCAGCTGGGCTCTGAAGCCCATGCTCTTTTGCTCCTCTTTTTGGCACATACCACTGTAGCAGAACCGGAGCTTACTGGTTCATAAATAGATTTTAGAATTGTATCTTATATTTCTGAATAACTCAGGTGTCAGTTCCCCTGTCTCTAGGAAAGCCTATACAGGTGGTAAATATCTTCATTGCTGCTGATGACATTTCTATGGTAGCTAGCCCCATGCATTGAATTCTTACTATACTCAACTACTAGTAGCCCTCACTCTTGGCTATTTACTCCCCTCTCCTTACTTCCCTGGTGTGTGATCCCAAATGCAAGAACTTTCCTTATGCTGATGGCTTGTGTACTATCCAGTGTCTAATATACCTAGCCTAATATCCTCCAGATCTAGGACTGCTCATTTGCCTGGGAAGCCAGGACACTTCATGGTACAGAAGACAAAGTAAGATCCAAAAATATACTCTGTGTATGTTATGTGATTTACCAGCCATGTGGTATTAGCTTTTGGTTGCCTGAATCTTAGATTTTTTTTTATCAGCAAAACAATGGTAATAACCTTCTCTGTTTCTTTTTTAAGTTAATGTGAGACTAAGGTGATTTTAATATTTAGGCAACTTTGTGAGTCATGGAGTGTAGTAGTCCTGTCCTCTCGAAAAGCCTTCCAGAAGGGCTGGCAACTAGCAGAGGCCAGCACAGGGAAGCATCAGTTCTTGCAGTCCAGCTAGGCTCCATTTCAGTAGATGTAGACTTGGTAGCTGCAGCCCATTTTTCCTGGATAGTATGGCTAAGTGTTTCTTGGCTTGGATTACTGAGATAATTGCTCCCAATCTTTCCTTTCCAAATAGCAAGACGCTGTTAAATCTAAGCTCCCAGCCATTGGCCAAAGCCTTCTACAGGGCCTTTTATGTGGACTGTGATCTGCACAGCTTAATTTCTTTTCTGGTTATGTAAATACTAAGGTTATTAATCTTAAGTAGTGGGTGTTAGTCAAGTAAAATAACATGTTAAAAAACCCATATGATTAGCATGGGAAAAAGGTGAAAAAGCCTCTAGTGTGTATACATGCTCAGTAAATGACAAGTGGTTTCAAACTTTTTGAAAGTGGTTCATGTATCTCAAGTAGTTAAAAAAGCAAAATTTCATCTTAGAAAAGAATATTCTTTTTTATTTTTATTTTTAAAATTTATTTTATTTTTTTCTTGTTTCAGAACTTTTGTTTGTTTATTTATTTATTTTTATGGCTGGTTCAGACTGCCCTGAGGGCAGGGCTGGCGTTGCACGTGGTGCCGGGGATTGAACCACCATCCCTGCAGCCGCCTAGGCTTTCCTAAGCAGGTGCCTTAGACCACTGAGCCATCCTGCTGGGCCCTCTTTTTTATTTTTAAAGAGTAGCAAAAATGCAAAATTTCATTAAAAGAAGTAATAGAAATTCAATACTGGTTATTGTATTGCATAATGTTATATTCAAATCAGTTAGTTATTAGATATAAACCTGCAAAATTGATTTTAAAAAGTTGTAAGAAATGAAAAAGAAAAAAATTAAAAATAAAAAAGCATTAACTGCTCCTTTCAATAGACCAGCAGAAATCAGCAGTACAGTTATACAATTATCAGCAGTATATATCTATCCCACATATATACATAAATGTATTTTTCCCTTCTTTCTTTTGTCCTTTTTTACATTCCAGTTTTTTCTTCCCATTGAAAGATTCTTTCCCTCTTACAGTATCCATTATACCTTTTAGATTTTAGTTACTCTTTCAGGTTCTCATACTAGCAAGACAATACCATGCTTGTATGTGTGGGTCTGGTTTATTTCACTTACTGAGATAGTCTCTGGTTGCATCCATTTACCTATAAAAGCCTTGGGTTTATCCTTTTTTTATAGCTATTTCTCCATTGTGTAAAAATACCACATTTTTTTTTATCTATTCCTTAGTTGGTGGACATTTGGGTTGTTCCCAATATTTAGCTATGATAAATTGTGTTGCTATAAACATGGGTGGACATACAGCACTGTGGTATGATGTTTTCAATTACTTTGGAAAAACACCTAGGAGGGAAATAGCTGGCTTAAATGGGACTTCAGTCCTAGCCTTTTGAGCAGTCTCCACAGTGATTTCCATAGTGGTTGTGTCAGTCTGCACTCTCACCAACACTGGGACACAGGGTTCCTTTTTCCCAAAAGTCCTTCCAGCATTTCTTATTGGATGACTTCTTGATGATAGCCATTCTTTCTGGCATAAGATGGAATCTCAATATTGTTATAGGTTGCATTTCTTGAATGACCAATGATGTTGAACACTTTTTATTTTCCATTTGTAGTTCTTCATTTGTGAAGTGCATATTCATCTCATATGCCCATTTTTGGGTTGGGTCTTTGAATTTTAGAGGCCTGAATTTTTAACATTCTTCATGTGTTTTAGATAAAAGTACTTTGTCTGAGGGACAGAAAAGAATATTTTGAACGTTGGAAACAGTTGATATTGCTGTCATTTAACTGGTTTGGCTTTTCAAGGCAGTTTTCACTTTTTTTTTCTCCACATACACTTTTTCCCTTAAATTTATGGCATTTGTATATTCTTATCCTAAACTTTTTTTTTTTTTTAATTTGTCTTCTTGAGCCAGGGTCTCACCATGCAGTTCAGGATGGCCTTGAGCTCACTTTTGCATCCCAGACTGGTCTCGAACTAGCACTGATCCTCCTGCCTCAGCCTCCCAAGTGCTGGAATTAACAGCTGTGCGCCACCACGCCCCGCTAGACTTTTTTTTAACTGAGGCGTAACATATATGTAGAAAAATGCAAAAGTCTTGAATGTATAGTCTGATTTGTTGTTGTTTTTAGTGTTTTGTTTTGTTTTTTAAACGAGACAGTGTCTTGTTGTATATTCCAGACTGGCCATGAACTCACTGTATAGCAGTGCTGGCCTCAAACTCACAGCAGTTCTCCTCCCTCAGCCTCCCAAATGTGAAGGTGATAGGTGCGTGTCACCTCGCTTGACAATAGTCTTGATGGGTTTCTGTACGGTAAACATGCCGGATAGAGTGTTTCAATCACTTGAGCGTCGTTTCTACTCACTCCTCTTCTGCAGAGCCATCTCTGTGATTTCAAAAATTATAAGTGAATTTACTTGTTTTGAAATTTTACAGAAATGAAATATTAAAGTAGTCATACATCTTTCATTAAACATTATATGTTGTGTATAGTAATATATATCATTCTTGTTAAATTCTACTGTGTAAATATGCTATAGTTTTATTTGTTTTGCTGTATAAAATATTTGGGTTGTTTCAAGCTTCAGGCTATTATAAGTAAAGTTCCTGTAAATGCTCATATATGTCGATTGTTTTGTGTGTTATGCAAATAATCACCAAGCCAGAGACTAGGAATATGTTTAGCTTTAGTAAATACTGCCCAATAGTTTTTCTAGTGGTTGAAATAACTTATACCTCTGTAAGCAGGTAAGAGACTTCATTTAATTGTGTTTGACAATAGTTAGTATGTCTTATTCATTTTAGCTCTTCTGTTAGATATGTGATAGTGTCACATTGTAGTTACTCCCTTACTTTCTTCATCCCTTCGCTCCCTTCCCCTCCCCTATTCTCCCCTTTCTTCTGTAAGGTTCTTTCGTTTTTTTCAGTTCTCCTTCTCTTTTTCCTCTTCCTTCTCTTCCCCCTCTATTTCCCTTGCCCTTCATTTCATCCTCCTTCTTCTGCTTCTACTTCCTTGATAACTGATGAGGTCAAGAGAAGGTTTTTTAAAAAATAAATTCTGGATATGAATCTTGTGTAGGCCATATGTACTTTGAATATCTTCTCCCAGTCTGTAGTTTACTTTTTATATTCTTAATAGTATATTGAAATGAACATAGATTATTGACTTTAACTTATACTTTTTATTTTATAGGTACAGCTCTCTGTTTTCTATTTTAAGGCATTTCTGTCCTATGTTATTTTTGTGAAAATTTTTTACTTTTCACATTGGATCGGTTATCCATTTCAAGGTACCATTTGTATATGATGGAGATTCTTTTTTATTCCTCTTTAGCCACCATTTGTCTTTATAAAACTTGTTGAGGAGGCCATCTTCACAGCATTATAGTGGCACTTTTGTCCTAAATCAGGGGACTGTGTATGTGTAAGTCTGCTTCCTGAATTAAAATTTGAAGGTGCTGCCAGGTAATTTATTTTGAATTTGTTTTGATGAGATAAGTAGGTAGTACCTGGCAGAGGCAAGGATGACCATGAAAGGCCAGTGTATGATTGGAGGCCCAGAAAGTTTCTAAATACAAAATTGATTAAATCATAGAATTCTCCAAGTAAAGTGACTCTAACATAGCCACACAGTTAACTACACAGTTGACAAGCTGTCTTCTCTGTTAGAAAATACATATACCATGAGAAATGGAATTTAAAGGAATGCAGTTCTTACTTTCAAACTAATAGAATTTTTCATGAGATTTATCTGAAAATGAATTCCACTTTGCCTGATGTTGGTTATCCTCACAGTAATAGAAAGCATTTTCTGCAAACAGTTTTGGCTTATGCCCATTTCTTGAGGTTCATTACATCTATCTGTTCGGAGTGCGCAAGAATTGAAACTCAGATATTTAATTTCTTGCTTATTTTAATTACTTTGTGGAAGGCCTGTTGTTCGTGTCTAGCAGCTTCTAGCAATATGAAATCTTCCAGGCTTTTTAGATTCTAAAGCAGCTGGGCCTAGGAGCTGCTAGGTTGGGGTTCCTCAGGTTAGTGAGCAACCCTTTTCCTGGGGCTCTACTCAATTTGAGTTATGGAGGACCTCAATTGTCTGGCTGAGCTGCTAGGTTGGGGTTCCTCAGGTTAGTGAGAAACCCTTTTCCTAGGGCTCTACTCAATTTGAATTATGGAGGATCTCAGTTGTCTGGCTGAGCCAGATAGCACAGCCCTTTTCCATGTCCAGGGTGATAGATGGTACACTTTTCTTCCTTCTAAGAATGAACCTGGTCCAGGTACCATTAGGTTAGAGAACTGCCTTACACCTCTGCTACCCTCTCCTAGTCTAACCTAGAAGTCTGAATTGCTACAAATGAGAAACATTATTCAGTAAACAAACCTTTTTGGAGGCATAGATTCTTTGTAAGTTTACATTTACTCAAAAAATATGACTAAGAACCTTTGGTGTACCAATATCCACTATAGATATGTTTCCAGTCCTAAAGGGGCTTACTCTGATAGTGTTAAAGGTTAGTCTTGGAGTTAAATTTGAGCCCTGAAAAAAACCTTACCAATACTTGACTACCTGCTCATCTCTATTGCCCATTGTATTAGCTGAGTATTTTTGGATAAATCTCACCTCTCTTCTCATGTATCTTACCCTGCTTGTACCTCCACTGTGGCTTAAACTAAGCCATATCCTGTTAGCCAGGATGATTCCAACTTGAGTAGCAGGCTTTGGATAAGTATTATGCCCAATCTGGGTGCCTGCAATTACCCCGCTTTCCCTTCCTATGCTCTTATACATCTTGAAATTTTCTTACTGCCCCAGGGTCTGGCATAAATAAAAGGTCAGGGCAGAATAGTGCCCCTATCAGAAGAAAATAAATCTTTTTCATGTAATACTGTCCACATCTTGAGATCCTGGATTTCCTCTGTGCCTAAGGACAAAGAAACGAAAACAGTGATAGGAAGTTGGGACTTTGGTATAAGGTCTCCATGATTGTCATGTTTTCTTTCAGTCAGGAAAGAATCCTAGTCATATAAAGTTTTGCTACCAGGATATTGTCTAATTTAGATCTTTTCCTCTCATTTGGACAAGAAAATAGAAAAGCTAAAAACAAATGTGTATTTTGAATGGCTAGAGTTTATTTGAAGCTTTTTCACTTCTGTTCTTTTTGTTTTATTACTTTTAATAAGAAATAACAGTGTGACAGTTTCAAAACATATTAGTAGTACATTCCCAATATTTTATACAATGTATATTGTTGTCTTCCTAGTAGCTATACAGAGCACAGGGTGTAGACATGATAATTTTTTAAATCATTACTTCTGTTCTTTTAAAGCAGGCATTTTAGAGACTCTTCTCTTTTATTTGTTTTAAAATTTTAATTTAATAAATCTCTGCGCATTAAAAAAACCATTCTGTATAACAGAATCACTAGTCACTAACTTCTGTAGCTCAGAGATATTAGATATCATTAATCCAGTCTGCTTATGACTAAATAATAATGTGAGATTTTTCTCCCTGGATATATATCTATATATCTATATATCTATATATCTATATCTATATCTATATCTATATCTATATCTATATATGGTTTTTTTGGGGGGGGGCATTTTTAGACAGGGTTTCGCTATGCAGTTCAGGCTGCAGACTGGCCTTGAGCTTACTTTTGTAGCCGAGGCTGGTCTCCAGCTCACACCGATCCTCCTGCCTCAGCCTCCCAAGTGCTGGGATTACTGGTGTGTGCTACCATGCCTGGCCACCCTGGAGATATTTTTAAGCACCTTGTACAATCAGAGGAAGTCAGAGCTGGAAGAAATCAAAGGACTCTACTGGGTCAGCAGTTTCCTTCTATGGATGAAGAACCTGTGGCCTTGAAGAAGCAGGTGACTGGATCATACAGGCAGTGGTGTGATAAGCCTGTGGGTCTCCAGACCCCAGCTGATGTAGACAAGGCTGACTCTCAATTCCAATCTGGTTATCCAGAGATAGTCAGCAGTTTCTGTTGGAGTCTGTGATGTGCTTGTCATAAAATATTGATCTGAGCTAGGATTTAAGCTAACATGGAAGTAGCCTAAGTATCCTTTGGACCAGAGCCATGAATCCCAATGGGAGTGGGCTGGGATAAGTGTTATATTAATAAAACCTTTCCGCATCAGAAGTGTGAGTCAGATTCATATATAAATTCCATTAAGAAGTTGCATACAGATGGAGTTTAATTTAAATAGATCATCTGTTTGTACCCACTTCTGAAATAGAGGAGGTGGAGTTATTATGTCTTTGAAATTACATTGATCGCTGCAAATAGCAGAACAGCCAAAAGAGGGTCAGTTTCTCTGTGGACTGCTGTCTTAGATACTGGCTATTTCTATGAAGCGTGACCTTCCTGAGCAAGGGAGGAAAGTGAAGTGTGTGCATCTGTTCCCCTTTCCTTACTGCATTCAGGAAAAAATACGCTTCCCAGTAGGAGCTGTTGATATGAGGCCTGTGTTGCTCCCATGACAATGCTCCCAGTGCTTTTAGGAGAAAGGAGACATGAGTCATCCATCTGTGCTCCAGATCCATGGAGTTCCCTTTGTGTTCACCTTTGTCCTTTGATGGCCTATAGGAATAGGCTTTGTGGATTTCAAAAATTGATTTGCCCAGAACTCTCTAGGTTCATACTTGCCCCTTTGTATACCTTCATCACTCATTAAAATTCACTCTCCTCATTAAAGTCCCACTCATAGTTGTTTGTGGCTGAGTGAGAAGAGTGGCAAATATGGGGGAATGTCACACCCTTGTCTGGGCTTGTGTCTAGTGACTGGAAGGAGCCAGATACAGGTCTTTGACATAGACAGTCTGCCCCTCCAGGAAGCACCTAGCCTAATCACTTACCTGGTAGGCCCCAGCACAGTTCCTGGACCTAGGACCTTTGATGCCAGTACCAGTTCTAATACCAGGAGTAGGGAAGCTCTGAATGAGATGGTGATTCTATCTGGTTGATTTTCAAAGCACTTCTGAACTCTTTTCATGTTCAGAGATTTTTGTGCAAACAGGATCTCCATTCCTGGAATTCACTGAAAGCTCTCCTGACATGCCCTCTGCAACTCATCATGTTAATGGGAAGGGAGGGTTTGGAGACTAGCCAAGGTGCCCCTACCCCAGCTGTGCTGGGATGGCTCTATTGATTGCAGAGTTTAACAGAAGGTTATGGCAATGGTTGGGGACTCACTTGGCTTTCACAAGGCCACTGATAATAGAGAAATTAAATTTTGGCCCTCAAGCCTGTCTTCTTAACTGGGCTGCTAGCCAAGGCTTACTTGTTAAATTTTGTCTACCCCTAAGTCTATTATGCACACCCAGCCATGTCTAGCTTCCCTGAAAACAACTTAGTCTAACTCCCCAATTACTTGTAAACTTTTATTAAGGCCTTTTGCCTCCACTGAAGCTTCTCATGATCAGGTTGAATCTAAAATAAATGCTTGCACAGCCTCATTACTGATCAGGCCCAGCCTCTGCAGTGAAGCCCACTGTCTAGTCAGATGGAGTTTCCTTATAGCTCCTTCAGGTTGCCACACTTTTCCTCAGGTGTTCCCTATATGTTCTGAACTCACCCCCACCTGCTCAAATCCAGACCATTTTGGCATATCCACAGCTCATGCCACACTTTCCTGGACATTGGCCAATATGACTCTTTTTTTTTTTTTTTTTTTT
>PVJA010024481.1:0-30000 GCA_004027025.1 Myocastor coypus | reverse complement strand
TTTCTATGAAAAACAATATGAGTAAACAACTAAAAGTCATTTTGCCTCGTGGTTCCAGAGATTTTATGTGCTGGTCAACTGGCTCCCCAATGTCAGGCCTGTGGTGAAACAAAAATGTTCCAGCAGAAGGTGTGGTGGACGCAAACCAGCCATGGTGTTAGGCAGGAGGAGGACCCGTGCTCTGGTGCTGGTAGATTTCCTCTTTTCTGCAGGTTTTGTTCCCTTTGGCTGTCCACCTTTTGCATGTTCTCCTGAGCTTAGGTTACATCTTCTCCATCAGTTTGCTGTTCCATAAGCCAGTTATCTCTGGAAAGATCCTCCCAGAAATGGGTTCTAATTTCCTAGTCACTTCTCAGTTCAATCAAATAGGCAACCAACATTAACTATTGCAGTCAACTGCATTAGTCTTGAGCAGTCCCTAAAACTTTAGGCACTGGGGGTTGGGCAGTGTAAACAAAGTAGACAAAATGAACGTAGTATGCATCAGTAAATTTATTAGGCTAAATTTAATTAAACTTTAATACACACACAGCAGACAAAAAACAATTAGGGCCTATATATAGCACATGATTTAGTGAGGTCCAAAATGTACTGCTTTTGTGTGTACAATTCATCCTCATTCTTGTATATCCATTATATAGTTATTCACTTATTGAGGTCTCAATTACAGTCTTCTAAGAAACTGTATCTAGCTGTCCTCTACGACTCACTTTCCTCACAAGTTTTAAATGGCTGTGCCATTTTGTAAATAGTTCCTAGCTGAAAACTTACAGAACTACACTGCTTTAAAAACAGACAAATTCTTAATCCAGAGCATTGTTTCTGAACAATAATGGAGCCTATTATGTAGAAGTATCTTTAGTTAAACAACCTTTATTTTAATAGTTCCAGGAGTTATTTTTTGATCATTTCTCAAAACTTTTGACAATGTCATTGTTCACATTGATCTTGCACCAACAGCCTGTCCAGTTTGTAAGGGCCTGTTCTTAAGAAGTTTCATCTGATGAACTACTCAGTCAAATGACAGTATTGCTAGTGCAGATTTCTGAATTTTATATTTTTCTTGGACAGTCAAAGGTAAAGCTATTTTCACAGGATGGCTCTTATTCATTAAAATTTTAGAGTCATTTCTGTGGAAAAATTTCAGATGTTATTTTTATCATTAAATTATAAAATGCTAATTTTCTTAGACTCATTGTCCCAATGAAAACTTATCAGCTCTAATCAGATTTTTGCACACACATTTTTTCCCTGGTGAATATTTAATTGGCAAGCCTCTATTCAATGTTTGCCTACTTTATGAATCTCTGCTTAGGAATTAGAAGATATATTTAGAACTATGCAATAAGTTTAATTATTAAAATATCTTAGGCTCGGTAAAACATTTGAGGAATTTCACGGATAAATTCTAACAGTTCTTAATCCTGATTTTCTATTTTCTGATTTAATCCTTCAAAGACAACACTCCTGACATTCTAAGCAAATTTATGCAAGCTATTTTATGCATTTTTGCTTTCTGAGCCATGCTGGGTGGAAAAGTGACTCTGGCCTGGTGCTATCTGTCTCTAGGGAAGGAAAGGCTACAGTAACTCGTTAACCTATTTAAAATTATGAACCCATTACCAGAAAACTTCCAAATGTTTCCACCCTAAATGACGTGTAAGTAAGTGGCAGACCTTTAGGCATATCTTTCTTTGTGATTTCTTGGCTGTTATTTTGTTTTTTACTGTGTCTGGAATAACTTCAAGTTTTTTTTTTTTTTTCCTTGTGCCTGATAATGAGTATACAGTGTCAATAAGTATTTGCTTCAAGTATGAAATTTAGATTCAGTACTGTGAACCAATTATCAATAGACAAAGATGGAAATATCTAGCTCGGGCTGGAACAGGAGCTGAGAATGACACCTCAAAGATGAATCTCTGGCTGCAGTTTGGGAAAGTTATATCCCTGAGCTCTGACATTACAGAGTTTAACGGCAGCATGAAAACTTTCATGGGTCTCCTGTGTGGCCCTGTGACACTGTGAATGGTGATTAGGCCCTAACATATCAGTAGAGTAAAACACTTTAAACTTTAGTGGCCCATAGCAGCAAAAGAAGAACATATATGCAATTAATTTGTGGATCTTTTTCTTCATCCTATTAGCAAATGTATCAAATACTGAGTAAGAAACAAAAACAGGCCTATTTGGTTTTGGAATTCCAGTCACATGTGATCTTTTCCAACTTGCTTGATGCCTCATGCTTCAGTTTATTTACCTGTAAAGATATGATTATACCATCCATAATACATGTGGGGAATGTAGAAGAGCCCTAAAAATGAATGCTCATTACTATTATTGCAATCATTGTTTCTAACATTTGACATAAAACAGGTTCTAGGAGCACTGGTGGGGATTTGTGGGTCACAAAGGAGGGATGATGTCATCTTAGCATGATTTAGAATAATGCAAAGTGCCGGAGGAGATCCTGCAGAATTAACTAAATAACTCAGGCAAGGTCATGGAGTTGAATGTAGCTTATAAATACCTCAGATTCTGATTTTTGTTTTGTTTTTGCTTAGTATGTTAGCTTTGTATAAGTATTCATGAAACATTTATAAAATACCATTTTGACTGTCCTGGCAATTCTTTTGCAGGTTATTCTTATATGGGAGTGGCCATAAACCTCTTTGCAGGGATAATATTTAAGCTCTTAGAGCCTAAGCTCCTGGTACACACTTAAATTGTAGTGGAGGTGGAACAAGAACTGTATGAAAAATGTTAGTTCAGTTACAGAATGTGTAGGCATGCTCACTGCTGAACTCACACTGCTGTGAATGTGATCCAATCCTACTCTTTACTGATTGTTGCTTCATATATTCATGTATGTGTGCAACCTTAAAGATCCAAGTTCTTATCTGAAATATCAACTTTAGAATCAATTCTTTTTAAACACAAAGTCAACATCCAGCGATTAAAACAGTCATTCATTTATGTAATTTCATAGTTGAGTTTCCCCTGAATAATGATCTCTGTTACAGGTCAAATTGACCCTATTACTCCTCCAGGGTTCAGCCACTTTTCATCTGGGAATCCTTCCGTTTGCTCTTCCTCTTTTTATGTTTCACACTTCATCAACTATTCCAACGTGGAAAGCTCAGTTCAAACTTGAATTAATAACTAAATGTCTTGGCAATTGCTCTTCAATAGAAGGGAGTATTTGGGAAATAATTTAAATGCAATGAGAGAATTCCTGCTCATCTAGTGCCACATGAATATTCATAAATCTATATATAGATCAATATACACATATATTTTTACTGTGAAGTGATTAAAGGAAGAAATTTGTATTTCTTGTGCTTTGCAAAAGGATGATTGAGAAAGAATGAGGACAGAGGCAGAATACAATCATAATCTTTGGGATTATTTCTGTTACAGAAAATAGTTACCACTTGTCTTCAGCTACCATCTACCTAATTACCATATGAATGTTCTGTAATTATACAGTCATCATTGTCCTTTTGATTATATGATAGTGTTTGGAGCTGCTAGGTAGCTCTTAGTGTAATTGCCCAAAGGAGGTTATAACAGTTCTTATATTGTGGATGTAAAACAATATTATGTCATGTTATTCTTACTTTCTTAGCACAGATTAATTACATTTATTATCCCCCTTCTTATCATATGCAGAACATGTCAATTGTTATGCCATTCAGGACAGTAAAATGCTCAAAACATTTGGCATAGCACATTCCACAGGAAGAAAGATTCCATTGTTCTAGAAATAAAATTGCACCTTTTGCTAAATGCATTTTCTGAGAAGTGTCCAATCTCCTAAATCTAGGCTTGTGCTGAAATTCTTATCCTACAGTTATACATATGCTTGTCCTCAACAGGTAATCAATTGTGGTTCCTCACATTTCGTTCCATCTTCATGGTCAAATTATTCCTGCTGTTTAAAAAGTGAGCAACTGTCCATTCTCTGCTCTGGTTTCCAGAAATTCAGACTCCTCCTGCCGCTGGTCAACAACCAGCCTAGCGGCATCCTCTAATTTCAGTCTTCATTCCCTTTCTTCTCTCTGCAGCCCTTTCTCTGTTTTAACCCCCCATACATAACCATCTCTTACCTGCATTTTTTCTAATCAGTCTTCCATACATTTAAGCCTTTTAAAAAAAACTTTGCTCTAGAGACAATAATTACTAAGGCAAATTTAAAATTTGAAAACAAAATAGCTATTTGTGAGGCAAGTGTGTATGTATGTGTATGTGTGCATCTGTGTCAGAAAATCAAAGACAATTCTTAATGTGGTATACTTTTTATATTAACCAACTACTATACCTATCCACATGCATTATGAAAATTACTTCTGTTTAGATTTTTCTTTTGTTACTTGTTCAGTAACATTTCACTTTATAATCCTGGAATACGAAAAATGAGAAAGTTATAAAATCTTTGCAAAGATAAGTTCATACAAATGATTGATACAGTTTTAAATGAATTACTAAACATGATATAGTGTGATTTTAAAAGGTGCAACCTTTAAAGGGTTTTAAGCATTTTCGATGTTTTGATTAGTGGCCTCTATATAGTGACTATTTTTAGGAACTGAAACAAAGAAAATCAATGTTTACAACCTCCTCAACTTCTGTATTAATTTCAGAGTATGTTTGGTCAGGATCAGAATCCTTAGAAACTAAGTGAAGAATTGTATACTAATTAAACCTTCCCATACATTATTCTTCATATTTTGGTAAATCAGGAAACAAATTTATGCTGGATTGGAAAGTGCTAATGAAATATTCATTTTGCTAAACACCTGAAATGATGCTTGAAATTTAAATATGAATGCCATTAATTGCTAGAGAGTTACAGAGGGATAAGTAATGATAATATGATATGTATTTATAGAATTATAAAGGTACTTTTCATTGAAAGTGGATTATAATTGAGAGAAAAAGAAATTTGATGTGACATTCCTATGATTTATATAGGACTACAATCATGACTGTGAGATATTTGTAGAAAAACTTTTATTTCTTTTTGTTTAATCTCTAATTTTGAAAATGGTACATCAAATTCATTTTTCATTAGCAGATGTTTACATTCCTTGTGGGGATTTCGTGCATGTATATAACATCTCAATTCTTTCAACCTTTTCTTCTGGCCATCCCCTCCACTTCCCTCCCTCCCCCATCTCCATGTCTTGGTCCTCAGTCTCATTTGTGTCCCATGGCAATGCCTGCAAGGGCAGAGAACATTTAATGATATTAAATAATTTGCTTTCCAATTTTCATGTATCCAATGCTTCTGTTGTAACTGAAATATCAAGTATTAAATGCCCTTATTAATATCTGTTTTCTCCTCAGTTCTGCAGTCTTGTGATTGAAAATGAATAAAAGAAACAGATTTTAGACAAAAGAAAAAGAGAGAAAAAAAAAGAAGAAGAAAGGGAGAATCATGGGAGAGGGACCAGATTTTTAAATATGCAATTAAGGAATGGGCCCCAGAATCCTAAGAGTGGTGCATAAAACAATCCAGATACCTATGTCTATCTATCTATACCTCTGTCTGTCTGTCTACATAAGTGCAGCTTTCTGTTTTTTTCTTCTCTTCACTATAACAGCAGAAGACAGGACACATCTTTCATATTCTTTTGATTCCTTGTTTTTTCTGTCGACAATGAGATGCACTTAATGTATCTTACATGCTAGGAAAAATACTGTAGCATTAAAGGATAAAACAGTTCTGTACAGGACAGAAACTGAACCTTGAATGTATTTTAAAAGTTCATCTATAATGAACCTATTTATTCAAGTGTACTAGAATTTCTAAATCATACTAATGTATCATTCATGCTTTTAGGTTGGAAAATAGTTACCATTGATGTCAAGCTTACATAGAGAAGTTTAAAACCACAATGATACGGTTTCAATCTTCAACTGTAACCTCTTGAGAGTGCTACTCTTTTTTTGTTACAGTCTGGTCCCCTATTCCTAAGCACTGAATCTAAGTAAGCATACTTAGCACAAGGCAACAGCAAGATTAAGAAAAAACAGGAGTGTTTGAAATTAATTTGCATAAATATGAAGCAACCCTGTCAAGAAATTTAATAACTCTCTGCTTTACTAAAGAAATAGATAACATACAAACATGAGAATTAGAAATGATATTTAAGTTTCTTCAAGCACTGTCACTGTTATGCAAAAGCTTATAGTTTCTAAATTGTGATCTTTATCCACCTAATCTCATTTAATATTCTTTCACACTTAGATAGCTACAAGGAATTTGTTGCTCCTAAACACACAATCCAGGACCAATTTAATCAGTTATTTTGCTAAAGATAATATTATGACTTTGATGTTTTAAATTTGGCAAGTTACTTTGTATTTCTATATAAACCCATATGAGTCTTTGTTAGTTAAAGTACCCAAACAAATATCTAATTATGCGGTTAGAGATTTTTTATATTTTCAAGTGGCCTTTGTTGTAATTATAGAGTTCAAGACATGTAGCAATATTTGAATGATGAATTCCTTTCCTTGTAATGCTTAGAGCAACACAGCTATTAACACAAATGTCTAGGAATATAGGAAGATTTTTCCCTTGAGATAGTGGGGAAAGCTATGGTGAAAACCTTGTAGGAGAGGGAATAGCATAGATTTCTCCTCAAAAAACGATCAATAACTTCTCCAGGCTGCTTTCTTCTTGGAGTACCATGGGAGGGCCACCTTTGCTCAGGTGGTTAGACCCACGAGAGGATGTCTGGCACTTGTACCTAGAGGAATCTCTCCACAGCACCTGCAGGCACAGACACAGAAGCACCCAGTTACCATACCCTCACTGTTTCCTGGATGGAAAGTGGTCTGAGAGGATCAAAAATATCTGACATTGAAGGAAATCATGAATATTTCTAATCATGTTATATTGGAAATTAATTGAAAGCTAAGGAACTTTGCTAAAATGGGTAACTCAGCACCAAGAGTTTAATATCTAACATAGGTCAGTGTAAGCACTCTAAGCCAGAAGAAATGAGGATTGATGTAAACAAAGGAGTAATCAATAGTATTAGCAAAGAAAGCTTGTTTGCTTATTGCTACAAGATCCTTTTGTAAATTAATGTGGTTATTGTTCTTTATAGCATAGAAACTGGACCTTAAAAAAGACAGTATGTATATTCTCACTATGCAGTTCAGGCTGGCCTTGAGCTCACTTTTTGTAGCCCAGGCTGGTCTTGAACTCAGACCGATCCTCCTGTCTCAGCCTCCCAAGTGCTGGGACTACAGGCGTGTGCTACCACAGCCTGGCTGACCTTGAATATATTTTTAAGAAGAAAAAAACCTGAAAATATCAATAAAGAAGGGTTTTAAAGCAGGCTAGTAAGAGAGCAATGATAGTTAATACACTCTGTATTGTTATACTCTTACTAGTTATTCAGAGAACAAGATACATGTGTGAAATATTGTCCACACAATATTAGCATGCTTTGCAATGAACTAAGAGAAACTACCTATATAACGGTCTTGTGTATAAATACATGTTTTTTTCTTTTTCCCTTCCCTGTTTTCCCCTTTACCTTATCACAATTTTTCTTTTCTTGTGAGCAGTTTCTTTAATATTCATAATATCTATTGTACATTTTGGGTCTTATTTCTTGCTTCACTTCTCACCTTCTACTGTGTTTAACCATTGAGAAATATTAAATGATGCAGTAACATTTATTATACATGAAGAAAACTATCTGCAACATATTTTGATTGCTTCATGGTGCCTTCTCCCTAGATGTTTGCCATCACTATTGTGTGAACTCTGAATCGTGCACCATTGGTGATGATGGAAGTGTGGAATGTGTCTGTCCCACACGCTATGAAGGGCCAAAATGTGAGGTGGACAAGTGTGCAAGGTGCCATGGGGGGCACTGCATGATAAATAAGGATCATGAAGACATAATTTGCAAGTAAGTGGGCATCTAGATTAATTTAAGGAAGCATTTCAATCTAAAAGAATATAGCATTACTTCTTAACCTTTTGGCTAAGATCAAGTGTAAAGTAACATAGCAGTTAAAAAATAAGCTGAAATAATACAAATTATTTTATTTAAAAATGCTATATGTGAACCACTGCATCTTTTAAAATATAGAGAGTAAGTTCAATTCATTCAACTTAAAAGTTTTTTAACAACCTTTAGGAACATCTGAAGATTACAAACTTCACTCTTTTATTATACGGTCATAGATTATTATTAACATAGATTATTAATACCAAAGCTTACTTCCTATAAAGAATATCTGTAAGAATAAGAATGGAAATGAATGTAGCATATGTTAAAAGGTTATATGTAATGTTGTATAATACAAAATAACTCATGGTGCCGAGGAGATAGCTCAGTGGACTAAGTGCTTGCTTGGCAAGCACAAGGTCCTCTGTTCAATCCCTGGTAAGAAAAAACAAAGGTTCAGATTTTTAAGTATTTTATGATTATGACAATGAATAGGTTAGTACCTTGTTATAAATAATCCTTTGGGGAGCGGCAAAAGTTGCTTTTCATTAATTTGACTTTGGCATAATACTTAAAAAGAATTAGAAGTAATAATGTGTTTTGGGAAACAACTGCAACAAAAAAGTCCAAGTGTGACACTGCCTTTTGATCTTTGCCTCTACATTTAAGTGAATGGAAAACAAAAGATGGCTGAAGGGTGAGAAGAATGCTGTCCAGTTTGTGTCATGAGAGAAGCTTATGCCATGGAGGTTAGAGATCACACCTCTCACTCAGAACTATTTTTAGAAGAAGGGCTTAGAAAGGACTGCATTCTGTCTCTTGTGCGGCTTACAAACATAATGAATGGAAATACGAGACAGAAAAGTGTTCCATAAGGAGTCCATGCCATGGGGTTCACCAAGAGCTCCCTGCAAGTGTGTCAGATGAATTATGCTTCTTTGCCAAACAACACTCAATAAAATTTTATTAGAGGCAGTACCAATACTTTTTCTTTTTTATTTACTCTCGTTTTAGGATCTGCTGCAAATATGATTTGTGTTATCATCTTAAATGACATTTATGCAAACCAGCCAATGGAATCATTTCAAAACACATTATTTTATAAATCAAGCAAGTGAAAATATAATCAAAATAAAAATATGTGTTTTTGATAAGTACATAAAAGTAAAATACACTTTCATATAAACTACCCAAATCATGTTGGCTCATTATGATAGTTTTTGTGATAAATACCTTAAAGGTACAGAACTTCATTTCAAAATTCAGGCATACATTTTTCTTTGTGTTTTGTGTGCCATATCAGGATACACTGAAGATCTTTATGATCTGCTGCACTTTTCCAAGGAATCTTAGTGATGACTTAGAGTTTTCTCCTCAGTTTATTTGCATTGGAAAATTCTTTCAGAGACACAGTTTGTTTCTGCTGTATAAGAGAATTTCATAGAGGGAAGAATTGAATAAAAAACAGTAGAAGTTAATTTTTTCAAACTAAAAACATACAATTCTCATTACTTGAACAGGCTACTGAGATGTAACTATGACATTTTAATCTGTTTAAAAGATGTTTGGGGAAATGTTTATATAGGAATAAAGAAATATTAGTTCATAATAATGAATAGCAGACCCTGAGAAATAGGAACACAATTTCACTTATGCATCAGTCTCCATAACATTTGATGCTGTCAGTACACATACAATACAGATTCTGAGATATTTCAGATATTGAAGTTTCCTATCGTTCCCATGGTAACTTCCATCTCAACATTAAGATGAGATTATAGTAGCATTAGTATTTCTAGTGCAAAGGTAAAGAAGAAATGAAAATCAATTTCTACTTAAGTACAAAAAGTCAAGGAAGCACATGCACATTTGTTTACACATAGGCAGTGTTGTTTCTAAAGTATTGTCTGAGAACTGTAAATTGAAGTCGGTAGTCTGTCATGTATAAGGAGTATAATAATGTGAAACCAACTCATTTTACTTTTACTTTTCCCTGAAAGTCAGGGTAAGTGATGAGGGAAGACCTGGTCATAGTGTTGTTTTCTTTTCAACTTTTTATTATTTTAATGTTTTTTAAAACAGGACCTCACTATGAAGTTCAGGTTAAACTTGAACTTACTTTGTAGCCCAAGCTGGTCTGAAACTCAGGATAGTCCTCCTGCCTCAGTCTCCTGAGTTCTGGGATTATAGGCATATGCCACGACCCCGGCTGTTGATCACAGTCCTTATAGATACCAATACCCCCTTTGCCATAAAATATTATGAAAATTTTGTAGTAGATAACTGGTAGTTAACTTTGGGAAATGATTTATCCCAAGCTGTGCATGTGTGCCTTTGAGTGTTTGTATCATAAATACCTCTAAAAGAGGAAAATTATGAAAATTTACATAAAATATTTCCAGTAATTTTGAGGCTATAAAATGATTTGTCTTTCATAATGAAAATCTGTAATTTCAATTTAAACAAAATCTGTATAAGGAAAAAGAAGCAATATGTATTTTTAATATTTTATTTGCTTACTTACTTGGGACAGAGTCTCACTACATAGCTCATACTCATAGTGATCCTCCTGTCTCAGCCTCCCAGTTCAAGGATTAGAGGCTTGTGCCCTGATGCCTAGTTTCAGTGGTTGGCACAGCAAACCCATGGTATTGGGGCCAGCGCAGCAAGTTCTACTGAGGACCAAACCTGTGTCCTCCTGCTTGCCAGGCAGACAAGAAGCGGCATGTTTTATATCTGCTAGAAATGGAAGTTTGTAAGCAATAAAGAGTCTTTCTTATTCTATTTAAATCACAAAAATATAGTTAACTTTTTGTAGAGAATTATTTAGTGCATAAGAGATACTTTTCCCCTTTGATCTTGTTCTTTTGGTAGAACACAAAAAGATTGAAGGAGGCGGCTCAGAGGGTGAGGGGAGGTCCATCAGATCTTCGCACCAATATCTTTGATTGTGGCCTTGACTCACTTTGAAACCATACTAAGGTTCCTATGCAGTCTACTTTGAATGTAATATTCTCCGCTGAATCTTGGAAATGCTAAACCACCGTCCCTTTGCACATCTCTGGCTCTATTTTCAGAGTGTCCTACTTCATACTTTGGGGCATAAAGTAACTCATACTTCTGGCTCATCTTGACTGGAAGTGTGACCTTAAACCCAGGCCCTTTAGAAATTGCATCGAAAGTAAAAGAATACAGAATTTATAATCAGTTCTCTTTATTTCCTGCAGCAGTAGAATTCATGTGAGCTCAAATAACAACACAGAACAAATGAACAGGATTTCTAACCAGTAATCTTCAGGCATCCTGCCTATCAATGGGAATGACTGTTTGAACATACTGCAATAGACACTCATCAAGGGACACACTGAAATGATCTTTATCACAGTTGGAGTTCTTTTTTGAAGGAAATGTTCAGATTTATTATGATGACATTCACTGTTCTAGCACCTAAAACTAGTATAACTGCCTGATGAGAATTAGTTGCATGATGTTGTGATTCCTATTTCAGCCAAAGTATACAGAATTTTGATGTATTTTTCTCTTTTTGGCAAGAATTTCCACTGCCAAACTCAACTCTTCACTTTAAAATCTGACTTGGAAAAATAAACTTCATATTTTCCTATTATTGTTAGGTGTAGTTTTTCTATCATAGTTAGCTAGAAGTAGTTCAATTATGATTAACATATTCACTGTTATATGAGCATGTAATGTGGCAGCAAATTAGACTTGTTACTAAAATTTTAAGAAAGTTTGCCTCATTATTTTGCTGCTGTTTAAGGCATTCTCTATAACATTATTTATGTTTGCAATGAATTGATCCACTCTCTCTACTAGATAATAAGTTTGACCTTGACAATAACTAAAATATATGTGCAATGATAGTATGAATAAAGAGATCAAAGAATAACTTTAGTTTTTAAAACCTTACGGGTGTCTAAAATTCTTAACATTATTTTGGATGAAATTTTCCAATATAGAGGAAAACTAGAAGCATTTTATCCATAGTATTTCATATATATGTTATAATTTATTCAGATATTATCAAATATTAGTTACACCAAAAGGACAACATACTGATGATACTGTCTCACTGAAGTGTCTATTCCCACACAGACATACTGAGTTATATTAAATTTTCATCCTGATAAAATGGGTTAAGAATTTAAAATTTATCAAAAGAAAAATTTCTCTGTCATTCTGATAAAAATAGGGCTGACAAGATAGCTCTGCAGACTAAGTGCCTGCTCAGGAAAGCACAGGGACTGGGGTTTGATTCCTGGCACCATGTGCCATGTTGGCCCCGCCCTAGCCATGCAGAGCCAGCCACAGAGTCCCAGCTTGGTGGTACACGCCTGAAATACCAGCACTTGGGAGGCTGAAAACAGGAGGGTCACAATGAGTCCAATTTGTGTAGTGAGACCCTGTACAAAATAAAAATAAGAAAATTTTTCCATCAGCCTGTCTATCTTTGACAATATAAATATTTTCGTCTGCAGAAATTATGTGTCTGATTTCAAAAATATTAATGCCAGTAACAATGGACTTGTTTTTTCTTGGTTGTTACAGCTGTACTAATGGAAAGATCGCCTCCAGTTGTCAGTTATGTGATGGCTACTGTTACAACGGTGGCACATGCCAGCTAGACCCTGAGACAAATGTACCTGTGTGTCTGTGAGTATGTCATAAAGTTATGGGTGATTTTCAGGAGGATGTTTTTGCACATGGAGTCTGAATTCTGTTGCTCTCCTTTCCTGGGTAGCACATTTTAAATGCATGTCTCACGGATGTGTCTGATCAAGTATTGTCCTTCGTTGGCTCATGATTCTTTTTCTGCATCAATTTGCTAATAATTTCATGAGGAAGAGCTCATTCAGTTCTTAGCATCATGCCATTCCAGACATTCACAACTCCTTTGAACTTGGAAACACTGGGGGAAAATATTCTGATTTTATTGACCTTATTCAGATATTAAAACCTAGAGATAATAATCTTTCATGAATCCCTTGTATATATCACCATTACTTTCCAAAGAACTTGAGGTCTCTTCAAATGTATTATGCTATTTGATTTTTGTATCAGACAGATTATTGCATTATGTAACCCAACTAAGCCCCTGACTCTGAGTCTGGGTTTTTAAATATGTAGAGGAAATGTTGGAGATTCTTAATGTTACCAAGAAAATATGGAAAGTAATAATTCCCCCTACTATTTATCTGAATGTGCAGAGCAAATGGCTTAAACCATCTACCATATGTGGTCCCTGTGTTGAGTCTTGTTTGAACCATGTTTGATCAGAGAGGTGCTGCCCATAGGTGGCCATGTCTACATCCCTCTACCCTGTCAGAGTAGCATGTGACGAATGTGTATTGCATAGAAATAAGCATACTTGGGAACAGTTTTATTCATGTTAAAATCTCTATATAAAAAACAAATTTGAAACATATTTGGCAAAGTAAAGTCAGACGCTTTATTTAGCTGTATTTTACTGAAATTCTGCAGATGCTCTGTGGGGTTTAAAAGTCAGCGCTGTGACCAGAAAGAGAACCCTTGTGATCACTACTGTCAGAATGAGGGGATTTGCACTTTAACTGCGTTTAATGAGCCGAGATGCAAGTAGGTTTAACCTTCCACTTATGCTGCGCTTCGTGTGACATCATTCCAGGCCACAGTTCATTGGTTTAAATCATGCACATCCACATACATTTCACAGCGTGCACTTTATCTTGAGTCTCATTTGTGTCATACACACTTAACCTTTGCTTCCTTCACCCATAAGTGTGTCCAGCATGGACTGCTAGATGATCTAGAAATGAAACAGAGATGGAATAAGAAAGGTAGTTAAACAGTCAGATAAAAATATATTTGGTAGAATAATAGTTTTTAGTTGAAAAATATAGAGACAATTGTTTTAGGACTTTTCCTATGTATTATAGTTAGAATAATGACTTTTAATTATGAACTGACTTTCTTTTCAACAATGGACAAAGTAATATACTATCTTATTTCCTAAAATTTCACTAACATCTAGGTTTTGTAATAAAGAAAACAAGATCATAAGAAAATACTTGCAGAAATTTAAGTTCTTTGCAGTTTATACCATTATTTCTTAATTCAGTTTATTGTATTTGGAAAGTCCATGGAAAGTGAATTCATATTTCCTCTGAAAATATTCACTGATAACCTCCAGGGTGATCATACCCAAGTCTTTTTTGCAAAGTGTGTTTGAGCTTTAGAGCAGATCATCTCTGATATCCTCCTTAATTCCCAACATCTTAATCAGTAGCTCTGGCTGGAATCTGATAGCAGGTGTGTACTGGTGATGGCAGTACGACCAGTAATGGTTTTGAAGTAGGACTGTATTAAGATTTAGGCTTTCCATTACCTAAACTCTACTTCTTTTCTCATAATGAGCTCCTAGAGATTTCCAGGAAAGGCGCGAGCTGTGGGAGTTTGGTTTGGAAGGTGGTACCTTTTGATGGGTGGAGGGAAGTCCTCCAGATCAGCATCAGGGTCCACCTAAAAAGGCTGGCAACACTTTAAGTGAAAAGTGATGCCTTGACTGTGGTAATGCAATGGGAGGAAAAATGTAGAAAATAATAATCGGTTGATATTTTACTTAGCAATTCCAAGGTAATCTTCAGCTAACTGTGATCAAACACTTATGTAGTTCATTCTAGAAAACCATAGCTCCTGATCTGGATCCCAGTCCTCCTCTTTCTACCACTGTCTCACTCATCCTAGGCACAAAAGTGGCACAAAGTTTCAAGTTCACCTTGCTCCACCCTCTCAGGTCTAAAGATGGCTTCCCATCCAGAAAATGTCTCAGTGTCATGTGAATAACGCCCCCTCATGGATGCAGTGTTCCACAGTAATGCGTTCTTTCATTTTCCATTCTAACCAAATGTCATCCGAATCAAAAGACTTTGAAGTCATAATCAACATACTTGATAGGCTCTGTCAAGAAAAATGTTTTAAGTGGAGAGGTTTAGAGAATACCTTCTGTGTTTATACTCCTTTTTTTCTATCTTTAGGTTTGACTCTGTGGAAATGTTTCTAATACCTTGGCTATTCATGCCTTATAATCTATTCTAAGGCTAGAAGTCAAATTTGTAGTCTTCAAACTTTTAAGTTAAAAAAATAGGGAAGTTAGGTACTATTTGCATTCACTATTAATGAAATATTTACAAACAATGCTGTTAAATGTTATGTCAATTTAGAAGAATTAAAACCATGAAAACTAACTTGACAATTACCTTGTGATGAACAGTGGTATTAAATAATTCAATTATAAATACAATTCAAATACATTCAATAAATATATTATGTAACATATCATTAATTATTATTAGAATATAATTGTTATCCTCTATCTATCTACATTCTAGAATGACAATACTGAGTTCACACTCTAAGAAGATTGTGGAAACTTAAGAATCCAGACTTGCTTGTTTGATTCTAAAGTCCATGCTCTGGTTATATAACTCATTCTGTATAGTTCTCAAGCTATAATTTCATAATCTAATGCAGTTAAAGGGCTCAAGATACATTTTCAGTAGATGGATGGCTTTTGTAAATTACTATATCATTTTATAGTTGCTATGATGGCAATATGATAAAAGTATGATAGGAAAACAATTGAATAGAGACATATGAATGATTCTAAGTAGATGAGCCAGAGTTTTTTAGGTTAAGATACATTTTAGCAGAAATTTAACAAAAATATAATGCTGTTCTCCTGGAGGAAAATAGCTGCAAAAGGGTTTTAAAAGAGAATATTGTAGTCAGATTAATTTGGACTGAAACCTAGTAAAGAGTAGTGTTCTAATCCTCTTTGAAGGAGGAATCAACAGAGGTAAATGAGAATAAAAAGGAGCTGGAGGATTTGTACAAAAAATGTTTTAAAAAGTTATCATGTCTGAATCTTGTACTCTGAAGAAAACAATATGAATTGTATTAATTATTGTGGCTGTCCTACTAATGCATTTTGAAACTTACCCATTGTTATTTCTTTCTTTTTTTTTTTTTTTTTGAGAGTTTCAAAACATGTTAGTAGTACATTCGCAATAACTGACATATTTCATATTATTGTACTCAAAAAAGTTATACAGAGCACAGGGTGTAGACGTGATAAATTTTTTAATTGATATTGGTAGAGAAGAAAAAAATTTTCTTCTCTTTGAACTGAGAGGAAGTAGTTGTATACGTAGTCCAATGTTTTATAATGGCCATGGGTTACCAGTGAAACTGGCCATGTTGAAGCCTGTTGATTTAAGCCTCTTACAGCTCACCATATTAATCTAGCTCTGCGTTTTATGCCTAGTAATTAAGCTTTTCTGCTGGGTGATCAGGAGCAAGTTAAAGTAAGACCTGTCTAACAAAACTTTCATCATTTGTGTTTTCCATGGTCAAATCTCTTCAGGATTAACTGTGGAACCAAATACGGTGCTTTGTAGAATTGTTGTCAGTGTCAGCCTTCGGGGTGAGTCATGGCCATTGCTTGGCCAGTTTGCTTTCTGTGAAAGCCTGAGAGAATGTTTTCTCCCCAGGTGACTCTCCGTAGATACACTATACTTCATTTATCCCTTTTCTCTGAGATCCCATAATCTCCTTGACTAGAAAATTTCAGAAACCACTGAGTTAGAGAATGTTACAGCACAGATTCTCTTATGCTCCATTGTTATTTCTTATTAAAAGAAAAAAAAATAAAGAAGCTAAAGGAGATTTATGAAATAGTAGCCTCTGCCAAGATGGAAGAGCAGAGTATGTTAAAGAATCTGAACTCCTATTTGAGGAAAATGATCCTGATTCATGCTTCACTAAACTTTTTAGTTAGATAACCTTGGTGAGAGATGTTGGAAAGATGTATACAGAACAAAAGCACAATATAGTTTTTAAGTGAAAGGTAGTAGGTAGAAATAAACATTTTGTGATGAATTAAAGAAAAAACAGGCTGCTTCTAGGGACAATTTTATAATAGGACTTACAAAATAACAGCAGTGTAGGGCTGGGGAAATAGCTCAGTAGAATAAGCACTTCTCTGGCAAGTGCAAGGGCCTGAGTTCAATCCCTGGTTCAAAAAAAAAAAAAAAAAAAAAAAGAGTATGCTGTGTTGTTCCCAGTCCCTTGCTGTTAGGGGCTATGAAGAAATGAATGATATTTCTGAGATGGATTTCATACTCATGCCTCTTAGATTCAAAATTTCTACAATATAGAAAAACTTCTTACTTTCCTTAGGATGTTTATAATTAATGTGGTGATAATATGTAAATAAATATAAGCAAAATGTAATACTAGCTGTTTATAATCATGTGCAATGCTAAGTAGTCCAGGTAAGGGAAGATGAAGGCCTCAGATTATTTTTCTAGTGGTTGATCAGCCTCACAAGGAAAGATGTTTCAAAAACACTGGTTAGAGCTTTAGGTCTCAATTGGCAGTGAACGTGTATTATTAATGAAAAGGTAATGTGTACTATTTTATCTAAAAGCTTCTATAGGAAACTAAAATGCTGTAAGAGAAAACATAGTACTTTTTACAGTTTTGTCAGTAGTACATTTTTCTTTATTTCACACAGTGAAAAAATATTTGAACTGTACAAAAGTTATACACAATTCAAAAGTCTATAAAGTATTTAGATCGATGAAGGTGACAGTTTTTTCCACATAGAAATTTTATTGCTATATCCTTCAATTTAAGGTAATGATTTTTTTTCTTTGAAAGCCTTCATTTTTTGTCTCTTGGTAGCCATTTTCATTTATTATTGTGTGTGGAGTCTTCAAAAAAAAAAGAATGAAATCCAAATATTTTATGTTTGGGTTAAAATTTTGACATTTATTAAAGTAGGTATATTGAATCCTGTTGAAACTAACTTTTTAAAAATGTGTTTTATTTTGGTAGCAATTCAAGGTATTTTTCTTAAATTATAGAAATTATCTCTATTGTAAAGAATTAATAAACTCAGTAGTAAGTTAACCATGCTTTCCTGATTCCAGGATTTCTCCCTGGGGCCTGTATTCAATTATATTTCATTTATGATTTTTATGCCCTTGACCTCCCTCCACAGCGTTGCTTCTCAATGATATTCCCAGTGCCTTTCTGCCAGTGATGACAATGGATTGTTTCTACTTCTTTCTTCTCTCCCACAGTTGCTCCCACCCAAGGGGGACCCAGGTGAACACTAATGGCCTTTGTGACCAGGTACAGCTGGTCACATTCTGCTTCTAGATGCCTCTGTATGAACATCTCCCTGAGTCCCTCTACTATTTTTGTAGCTAATTTTTCTTATCCCATTAGTGCCAATGCAGGCATCACTTCTTTGTGTATAGCTCCTAAAAAAATGAACAGCAAATAGTGTTAGTACTATATATAACTAGAGTTTCACAATAGTAAAATCAAAGTTCAGTAAGAAGAAAGTGGTAAAACTTGGGTTTTGTCATTTTATGTGGGTCTTTTATCTACCCCAAATTCATATTTGGAGTCACAAAAGAGCCTAGTTAATTCTTTGCTGTTTATAATAAGGACCACCTTTCTTCCCATTTCCCACCCTACCATAGCCAGATTCTCAATGTCAGAGGTTTGGCTCTTCACCATGAGGTAGACCTTCAACCTAGAACCTCTGACACAAAACTTTAGAAATGGAGCTGCCTGTTCCAACTCAGGAAGTAAAGGGCCATTCATTATTCAGGGCAACCTCAGAATGGGGTTGCATTTGTTTTTAGAGGTGGATTATTTTAAAAGGTGACTGACTGAATAAGGACTTTAAAGGAGGGTTCTAATCTAATCTGGCCATTATCATTATAAGAAGATGCTAAGGCAAAAAGAGGGGAACATCATGTGACCATTTGTATGCAAGTGGCTATCTCTAAGTCAAAGACAGAAACTTTGGAAGAAATCCAATTCAATATCTTGTTCTTAGATTTCTAGCCCATGATAAGTTAAATCTCTGTTTTTAAATTATCCACTCTATAGTATGATAGCCATATCAGGTGAATACAGATTTTGATGCCAAAAAAGGACTGAATCTCTGACCTAAATATGTGAAAATGTCTATGGTTTTGAGGTAAAAGATGAGAGAATTTTTTGAACTTTAAGACAAAGGATAACCCTAAAACCTCCCAGAAAACTCTAGGAGGCCTTGAAAAACTAGAAATATAACTATCAAATATGGTGCTGATGAGATATCAGATGATATCAGGACAAGCATCACTGGGAAGTAGAGCAAAAGCTGTCTTTGTTATGTTGTGCCAAAGAAGTAGGCTTACCTGTGATTGAAAATTGTGTGGAACAGAGAAATGTTTACTGATTAACTTCATATAGAGGAATTTTCAGCAAAATGTTGATGGCACGGCCTGCTTTCTTCCTGCTGTTCATAGTAAGATGTAAAGGGCAAACTAAAGAACTTGGTAAATAGAAAAGAAGATTTGGACAGTTGTACTGAGAAAGCATGTTCTGGAAATGGTAACAAGATTATGGCTATAATTTCCTGTGAAAATATTATGGGTGTGACTTATGAATCCCATCAGTGCTCTGCCCAATAGTGTGGAAGAAAAGAGGAAAAAAATGGAAGAAGGTTACTGGGCTTCTGAAAAATCATAGGATGTGTCAACATGTCTATTCAGTTTCCAACATGCACGACCTTCAAGCAAAGGAAAGCCTAACACCAAGGTTAGTTCAGACTTCAGCAGGGCTGCCACTGCCAGCAAGGTCTTAGAAGAAACAAAGCTGTCTTTTCCTAAGTCCCATAGGATCAGGCAAATTCTCAGCCAATGCATGTAATTACAGACTCCAGGAACAGAGCAAAGTTCCACCTTAGGGCATTGGAGAAGAAACTGCTATCTTGAGCCTCAGAAATAGAGCAGCTGCCTGGCGTGGTGGTGCACACCTGTAATCCCAGCACTCGGGAGGCTGAGGCAGGAGGATCGTGTGTGAGTTCGAGACCAGCCTGGGCTACAAAAGTGAGCTCAGGACCAGCCTCAACTGCATAGCCAGACCCTGTCTCAATAAAAGACAAAAAAAAAAAAAAAAGAAAGAAATAGAGCAGCTGCCTAGACTCAGGCAAGATGGGCTGCTTCCTAAGAAAACTAAAGAATGTGACAACCTATCTGCTAAGCTCAGAAACCTATCTGCTAAGCTGAGCCAAAGGATGATCCTCCAACTTTATATTGTAACCTAGTAGATCTTGGCTCACTCAGATTCAGCATTGTTTAAAAGTTCTGACTCTTTGTTTTCCCAAATTTCTTCCTTTTTAGCATTGGTTAAGAATTTGGGGGCTGTCATGCTGGACTAAATGTACTTTGCGCAATGCAAAAAGACATGAATTTGTGGAAGCTAAATGGTGAGTGATATGGGCTGAATTGTATGCTCCCCAAATTTGTATGTTGGAGCACTAAATACATTTGCAGAAGAATCTTTTGAAGCTAAATGATTATTTAAGATTGCACATAATGAAAAAGGACTATTGTGGTAAAAATAAATAAATAAACAAATAAAGATGAGATTAAGAGAGAAGAACACTTCCTGGCAAGTGCAAGGTCATGAGTTCAAACCCCGATTCCGCCAAAAAACAAAATGAACAATCAAATGAACAAAAGTAAGACAGACGCACAAAACAAGTTTATGCCAAGGCAAAGGGAAAAGATGGTTATTTATAAGCCCAGTGAGCAACATCAGAGGAAACTAAACCTGGTGATACACTGACATCCAATTCCTAGCCAAACAAACTGGAAAACAGTACATTTTTTTTAAGCCTATTGATGTATGCAATTTGATTATGGTTTTTCATAATATTATTTTCTGGGAAATAAATAGACCCACCATACAGTCAACATATGCACTTTGGCTGGAGAATCTACTGATAACCAGTCTTCTTAGAACACTGTAAGTTCACTCAATTTCTCACCTTCGCTTAGCCTCTTCCTGGTTACATGTGCTTTCCAAAGCAGATCATTCACAGCTTTTCTTTTCTTTTGTCTTTTTTTTTTTGCCTTTTTGAGACAGGGTCTCACTGTGCAGTTCAGGCTGGCCTTGAGCTCACTTTTGTAGCCCAGGCTGGTCTCGAACTCGCACTGATCCTCCTGCCTCAGCCTCCTGAGTGCTGGGATTATAGGCATGCGCCACCACGCCTGGCCATTCACAGCCTTTCAATGCTTACCCTGCAGAAGATGAAGATGACACTGAGATGTGGAAGAAGCCTCTTCCTGGGCCAAAATCACCTGTATTGGTTCCTCATGGATGGAATTCATGGAGAAAAACCAGGAATCGGGATGCTTCCCTCTAGAAATTTGTCTCCTGTATTCAGGTGTTTTTCTCTCTTTTTATTGTTAAAGTGAATTTTTAAAAATGGTACTTAAAAAGTTAGAAAAATACAGAATTTCACTACACAAAATGATTTTGGATGAAGATTTGAATCCTGTTCAACTCACATCTGTCTCCTGTTGTCAGTGTAGCTCTTGAAACGTTGGGAGTAGAACAGTAGGAGGAAGACAGGAGTCACCACAGAGAAAGCTGGGGTCAAGTGCAGCCCTCTTCTGCTGATGGGAGGAAGAAACTGCCTGACACCTGCAGCACATTTACTTGTACAATCAGAATATGAGTCCATCCATGGAGAGTTTAAGGGGTTGGTAGAATTCGACACAGGAAGAGCAGTAATCAGCAGAACCACATGCCTTGGTGGTGCCATGGCAAATAAGAGGAAACTTATCTCAGGTGCAGGTCAGGCCACTATGTGTATCAGCTCTGGAGCTCTGAGACTCTTGTAGGGCCCTGCCAAAAACTCAGGCAATGCAGTGGCCTTGTCCCAGGCAGCTGAGGTGCCGACAGCCTCCCTCTTGGCACCCTGTGCTCACACCCCCACTGAGATTGATTTGCTGTCTAGGATCTGTATTTTCAAACATAAATAAAGAGGCTATGTTGATTCCACAAAATAGTTGGTAGAGGTGGTCTGTGGTTTGAAGTTATGCTGGACTGAATTTTTGTACTTAGCATTCTGTTTGTTAGACCTAGTAGCCTCTTTAAGCCTTACTCTTTTTCTTTAAAATAATTATTTCAGGGCGTGCTTCTAAAAATCTTTACATAAAGCAAATTTTGTACAAGAACAAAGGAGACTAGAATGAAAATGTGTGTGTTGTACTGTCTCTGCTCCTTTATTGCTGCTTGGCTGTAAGCATGATTCACCTCGGAAATATAAATAGCTTTTATTTTTAAAACCCGGTGGTGTTCTTCTGTGATATGCATTAGTATTTTAGGTAGCTTGCTAAAGTACACTTGCACATCACCACTCCAGCCTCTCAGCTTTGTGAAAGTAGCACTTCTAAAAGAGTCTAACATTGTAATAAAGGATGAGGAAGGTACAAATGTCCATATTTGTCTTTGTACACTCTTTTTATGGACTGACACGCTGCCAGCTGCTCTGAGAGCATGCTGTCCAGTCTTTTTAGAAATGAACTGTTCATCATATTAAAAATGATTGAGCATTGTCTATATTCCTAAATAGCTAGGGTTGTTACATAGATACTGACTTTGCAAGGTTCTATCTATACTCCAGACATTAGCACCTTGTCAGTTGTGAACGTTACAAATATTTTCTCCTGTCTTGTAGGTTTTATCTACATCTGGCTGGTTGTTTCATTTGCATGGCTAGTGGCACTACACATGCATTTCCTTTCTACCTTGTTCCCACACAAAATTTCTTCCTTCTGGCGTAGTTTATAAGTGACAGTGCTTTTATATATATATATATATATACATATATAGAGAGAGAGACAGAGAGAGGGAGAGAGAGAGAGATGTAATATGTAATATATGTATATATAGTAATATATGTGTATGTAGTAATATACATACATGTATGAATATATGTATATATGTAGCAATATATATATATATATATATATATATATATATATATTCCTTCCAAATTAAAAATAAACCTTCAAGGCCAATATTAAATGTTCTTCTTTTTATTAGACCATAGTAATTCTGAAGTAATAAATCAGTGATACTGATTTTCTTAAAAAATATGGATATATGTTTATATAATATTTTCAGTAAAGTGTGTTAGGAAAATTGGACATTAACAGACAAAGGAAGAAAGCCAGACTCCTATCTCTGACCATGTACAGGCAGCTTAAATGTTATCTTGAAGTTATAAAATTATGAAACCACTAGCAAAAAAACATAGAAGAAATTCTTCCAGCCTTGAAATGGTCAAGGATTTTTGTGGGTTTTTTTTTTTTTTAATAATCTTTGAAAAGCACATACCATGAAACAAATCAGGTTGCATTATTATTTACATTAAATAAAGAAATTCTGTTGATTACACAAAATAGTAGCCTCAGTTTGGAGTTACACTTAATTGAATTTTCACACTTCGTATTCCATTTGTTAGATCTATTAGCCTTGTTAAGCATTAGGTTTTTCTTTAAAAGATCATTCTAGGATGTGCTTATAAACTATTCCAGAAGGAAAAAATTTGGTGTGGGAACAAGGTAGAAAGGAAATGCATGTGTAGTGCCACTAGCCACACAAATGAAACAGACAACAGCATATAGAAAAAAACCTACAAGACAGGAGAAAATATTTGTTACATATACAAATGACAAGGTGTTAATTTCTGGAGCATAGATAGAACCTTACAAAGTCAGTATCTGTGTAATAACCCAAGCTATTGAACATGATCAGTGGCCTAAAATACACATTTATCAAAAAGAGAGGGGAGTTGGAGAGATAGCTCTGTGGCACAAGTGCCTGCCTGGCAAGTACAAGATCATGTGTTCTAACCTTTTAACCCTGGTTCTGCAAAAGAGAGGTGGGGGGGGGAGTGTGCCAATGGGTACATGAAGAAAGTACTCAAAATTAATAAAATGAGGGAATCTGAGTGGCATAGTGAAACCTTGTACCAAATACATTAAAATAACAAAATAAAATAAAATAAATAGTACCGTAAAATAAAATGAAATGAAATCAGGGAAATTTAAATCAAAATCACAAAGAACTACCAAGCTATCCTTGTAAGAATGGTTAATATCTTTTTTATTATTATTTTTAGATTTAGGTTTATAATGCATGTAGGGCAGGCGATATAGGGTCTATAGGGTCTCACTACATAGATCAGACACATAGTGATTCTCCTATTTTTAGCCTCCCACAGTGCTGGATTACAGGTGTGCACCACCATGTGCAGTCTCAATCACAGTCTCAGCATGCCCTGGGGGGCGGGGGGCAGCCGGCACTGCATGCCTGGGATTGAACCCTGATCACTGTGCTCTGCTGAAGCAAGTGCTTTAGTCCACTGAGCTATTAGGCTGGCCCTAAGAATGGTTAATATCAAAGACTAAGAGAAAGAAGTGCTGGTGAAAATGTGGGGGAAAAAATAAAAGAACTCTTGCACACTTAGACAGGAATGTAAATTACTACAACCATTGTAGGTGCAGCATGGAGTTTTCTCAAAAAATTAGGACTAGAACTATGTGGGGATCCAGCTGTTCTGTTACTCTCTATAAAATGAAAGGAGATGAAATAATTCTATGTCAAAGAGATATTTATTCCCATATGTTCATTGTATCACTGCTCACAATATCTAGGAAAAGGAAGTGATCTCATTCCCTATATATATTAAAAAGTCAGAAGAATTTTTAAAAGTTTTGAAGACTTTGAAATATTTTGCTAATAAAAATTATAAACATCTGTGTCAATGCATTTGGACTGATTTAAATATTATATAAAACATACATATTTACAATATTACATGGCACCTTATTAATACCTGTAACTTTTGTGTCCTATATGTCAGACACAATTTTAAAAATGAAAAAAATAAAATAAATTATTTGGTATTAGTAAATATTTTAAAATTCGCACATAGGCTGGGGCATGTTGCTGCCTAGTTATGATTCCAATATATGGGAGGCTGAGACTAGAGGATCATCGCAAATTTGATCAATCTGGGCAACAAAGTAGGCTCAAGGTTAGCTTGAACTTCATAGTGAGACCTTGTCTCACCTCAAAAAGAAAAAAAAATGTTATACTAAATTTTCCACATTTAAACAGAGTAGCTTCTGGTCAGTTTCTTTATACAAACATTCATTTGCAGATTACCATTGTTTTAGTTACTTATCTCTCGTTGCTGGGACAAATACCTAAAGCCCAAAATGAAGGAAGGAAAGGTATATTAGTTCACTGTTGCTGGAGGTTTCAGTCCATATTCACCTGGCCCAAGGCTGAGTGGAACAGGACAGAGAGCATCCAGTTCATGGCAGGGCAACAGCTACAATCCCAACAGAGGCAACTGACCAACCAGGGCAGCAGAGAGCAGCAGAGCCAGTCTGTCTCTCTGTCTTTATGTTACATTCAGGCTATCTGCCTCAGCCTGTCCACTTCAGACCACACCAATAATTCCAGCAGTACACAGAACCATAACCTATCAGTACTAAAATCCATAATCCCAGTAGATCATGAGTCATGCATATCTCAAACTCTAGAAGTCACCACTCCATGATTGCATGAGGCTTTGGGGGGACAACTAGAAATAAACCCTAACAACCATGTACTTAATGAAATTTATGTTATACATAGTTTAAGTTTATTTAAAAGTTAATTGGAATAAATTTGTGTTAATATATGAAATTAATTTTTAAATATTTAATGGTTGTCTAAGGCTCCATTATTTATATTTTTCTATGTTATCTAACCAAACCTGTAGCACTCAATGATTAAGTATGTTTATTTTTCTTGTTCCCTATGATTTTTCCAATGAAAACCTTTTGTACAGAAATCTCTTGTATTTATCTCATTGATGTTCTAAGCGTAATACTCAGAAGCGGAACCATCATGTCCAGTTTGATAGACTGTGTGAATCAAACCCGCTATCACTGTAGACCACTGTGCTATCTTGTTGTGTCACAATTTCTTGCTTAGAAAGTGATGAATTTGGACTAATTGCTGACAAATAATAAGTCACAATGTATTTAAAATTAACTCCAAATCAGGTATTATGTAATGGATTTAAATTCTAAGAAGTAGAGGAAAAATAATAAACATGTAAAACACATGTTGAGTGTATAATAGCATTAAATGTTATCTGTTATGAGGAAATTAAAGCAAGAAAGAAGAATGTAGAAACATGAGGGAATGCTGGTGATTTTATAATGGCATAGACCTAGAAAATCTCCCTGAAATGGTCACATTCGAATAAATATAGTTATACAAGGACAGACATTCTAGTCATAAAAAGAGAATGGTAATTTTAAAAATGCTGTAAAAGTAAAAGTCGCATCAATTTTAACAAAAATATGGTGCAGATTAAAAATTTGTGTAATTTGATGAAAAATACATACATATGCACATGTATTAACATGTACAAACACATATACATATATGAGAACATTGCTATGCACAATGTACAGTCACAAAATACTTTTAAAGAAATTACATTAAAGTTATAAGCACAAGAATATGTTAGTGGGAATAGTTTATTTATTTATTTATTTATTTATTGTAATTTTGAGGGAAGAGTCTACAGGGTGTTCCGGGTCTCAACACCAGGTCTCACTCATAGTGACCTGCCTGCTTACAGCCTCCCAAGAGCTGGCATTACATGCATACACCAACACACCCATTCTCAATTGCTGTCTCAGTGTGCCCTGTGGGGCAGGGCCAGCACCTCAGGTCAGAGGATTGAACCCGTGGCCTCTGTACCTGCTTGCAGGTGCTTTAATCAGCTGAGCTATTTAGCCAGCCCTGGGATAGTAATTTTTTAATTATATTTTTCTAATTTGTATTATACATAAATTTTTATAAATTTTTTTTTGATTTGTCTATAAGGGTAAAACCAAAAGGACCCAACTTGACTATTACATTGTTTCTGAAATTGTATCGGTTTAGGCTCTCTTTGTTTTCAAAATTGCAAAGTGGAAAAATTCCAGGACACTTGTTAGGAAGCAGCTGTTTCTGCTTCTTGTGCACAGTAAGGATAGTTCTCCTTGAGCTCAGAACAGGAGAGGGCTGCTAGGTTTTATGTTTTACTTTAACATTTCAAGCAAAAACTGCAAATGACTTGCTATAACATTTTCCCATGTCTTTTCTCTCTTTTTTTCCAGTGAGAGGGTGTTTGATAAGATTTATACCCATACTGAGTTTTTGCTGTTTTGGAAACATAGTGCTTCACAATCTTTACATATATATACTGCTCTGTGTGTGTGTGTGATTTGCATGTGTATTTATATGTCTCACACTACTCTTTCAACTTCCATATGTTCTGGTGGGAATTAACCTCTCATTCTTCAAATGCGCTTTCAATTTCTTCTCTAAGGGCTGGCAGTATAGTGGGTTTCTGAGATATATTTACTAGGGTATCTCACATGAAGGTAATAAAAGTTTAGCTTTTAAAATAATTCATATTATTTTTCTCTACATTAAGTATATACACAGTTTTGTGATGGACAGACATAATGTGCATATCTCATATATATCATACATGCTACCCATCATACATAAATGTATCATTGACTATTGTATTCAACGTTGTCAGTATTCCGTTACAAGAAAGCAGTTGTAAAGCCACTGTAACAGACAGTCATAAAATGATCAGAATTGGCATGATCTGATCCCTTAGTAGTTTAAAGATGAAAAATGGCATAAGTATAGAGCTTTTGCTGTTGAACAGAAGATATTTTTATATAAACCAATGGTTGGCAATAGAGTGACAGACAGTGCTAATGGCTGTATAAGGCAGAGTCAAGGAAGGCCTGGCTCACATTTTGTTGAATGAACAGAGAAAGAAATGGCCTTTGCTCACTCAGTTACATTTAACGTGCACAGACACTAGGTTACTTAATGGTTCCTCTGGGTTTTCAAAATGTAGGCTACAAGAGAAACGTGTAAGTGGTAAAATGACAAGCACTAAAAGTGCACTGAGCAAGGGCATTGTTTCATTTACTTTTGATTTATGTTTGTTCCAATTTAATTATTTTGTTAATTATCCAGCAATCATTTCCAGGTTCAATAAAAAGAGGAAAATGTGTGGATAGTAGAGAAAACCTGTCCAGGCTTTGAGAGGAAGATCTTAAGTTCCATTTCTGGCACAAACCCCCCAAAGTAGGAATTATCCCTCTATATTGTGGTGGCTATTGATGGCCCTGGATTCTGACAGTGCTGGCCCTGCCAGAAGGAGACCACTGCCTGATGTGGTCATCCTAGATCTGCCGTCAGGCCGAGCAGCACTCCTCCTGCAGACGGGCTGGCCTGTGGCCCACAGGGAATGAATGAGAAAAGCCTAAGGAAAGTGTCATGTGTGACCTCAAACTCATCATGCGTTTTCAGCAGGGATGTTAAGCAATTTAACCTCAGCAGCCTGTGGTGTTCCTATTTCAAAAGTCAAGTTACTGCACGCACCTGATTTGCAGTCTGCCCCTTGGCACATTTTCAAAGCATGAAATATGAAATGTGCATGTCTGGTGGAGCAGGAAAGGCCAAGGAAAGCTGTCACATCAATATCTATCCTTTACTTTCCCGGGTAACAGATCTTAGCTGTTCTTTCACCGTGCGAGTCATGCCATGGGGAAGGTTGGGAATGCAGAAGTCATAGCTTTCTGTCAAACGTAAGCTCCAGTTTGTGCTCCTAGAGTGTGTCAAGTCTGCCTGTACGCATTTTGGACTTGTCGTGGTCCCAGTGCTTTGTATCCAGCTGCTTGTACCTTTCGGAATGGCAATGTTTTTCTCTGTGCCGTTGAATGTTGGAATTGTTCTACTTTTCATTTGTGTAGGGTTCACAGCAAAGAGTTTGGCTTAGATCTTGGAGGAGACTTGGGACTTGGGCTTTTCAGCAATGCTGCAACTGTTAGCATTGGCAACTCTTAGAGATGGCCTAAATTGCCTTTTGGCATAAAGGGATGGGCATGAGTCTTTGCTGGGGGGTGCCCAGGAACAAAATCTCATGGATCTAATATAATACAGCATTCAAGTTGTAAAATGCTAATAAGCATGTCAATGTACCTGGAAATTGGTTCAAGGAAATGGCTGACTGCGAAGTTGACAAGGGGTGCATTGTACTCTTTGATACATTGTACTTTTGATAGTGTCAGCTTGAGAAGTTTAGAAGTTTAATTAGTGACTCAGTAGACAGCCAGCATTGTTTGTTGTAAACATCCTCATACTATGTATCAGGAGGATAGGGACATTGTGTTAGCTCTACACCCGCAGCCCCAGGGGTATCTTGTTTATAATATGAGGAGATAGAGGCTGCCTAGAAGCCACAAAAGCTGCCCTGGCTGTTTTCTGCTGTCACGAACTGCTGCACTCTGTCTGGGTGACAGTGGAGTATAGACTGAAATTTCCACATAAGTGTGAGCTACATAAACTTTTCCTTTCTTAATTTTTGGTGTTGGATATTTTGTCCCAGTGTCTTAGTTACTCTTCTCTCGTTGCTGAGACAAACAGCCGGCGCTCAAAATGAGGGAAGGAAAGACTTTTTTAGCTCACAGTTACTAGAAGTTTCAGTCCATATTCAGCTGACTCCAAAGCAGACTGGCACATGACAGAGGACAACCTTCCATGGTGGTGGGCAGAAAGCAGGCAGAGAGCAAGAGTGCTGAGACAGCAGCAACTCAAGCAACCAACTTCTCTTTCTTACGTACATTGAAATGCAAATCACCTGCCCCAGGGGAGGGGCAGCACCCATTTTCACAATAATCAATTATGAATTATGAAGCCACCCCATGACAGTATGAGACTTCTAGGGGGACATTTATCCACAAACCATAACACCGAACAATGAGTGAAAATAAGAGACAGAGTACAAGAGGTGTAACTTATTAAGTTTTTTTTATTCCATATGGCACCAATAACCACAATATTCTATACATTTTGTAAAACTAGAAAAAGGAATTTTCAAAAGTTTCCCCATAAACATTATGTGATAAAAATTGACACTAATACGGGCAAGGGACTTGACTCAGAGGCACAAGTGCCTGCATGGTAAGTGCAAGGTCTTGAGTTTGATCCCTGGTACCAAAAATCAAAAAAAAAAAAAAAA
>PVJA010024480.1:0-31821 GCA_004027025.1 Myocastor coypus | reverse complement strand
TGGACTCTCTGGAGAGAACCCCATCCAAAACAAGAAGAGCACAGGTTGATGCAAGAGATGGAAATGTTCTCCCATGTCAAGATGTGACCCAAGAGGCTAAGTGGGAACGATGACTATAAGGACTCTTCAGATTTCAGAGAATTTGCACTCTTGTCTGTTCTGGCTGTCTTTGGATAGTCCTGGTTTATCAGTTGATCACAGGATAGAGCCAGCTGTCTGATACTCAAATGGTCTTTTCAGCCAGTTTTATCAAGAATGCTGTATGTGTTCTTTTTTAACTGGTACTTGTAAATGAGAGAAAGTTTATGCTAAGATACTGCCTGCACTGGAATGTTAAACACTAAATATATAACAAGCTGTGTTTTCCTAAGCTGAGGTCTATTGAATAATGTTTACATTGGTCCCAGGGGACATGTATGTTCAGCCATTCAAGAGATAGGATAACAAAGAGAAGACTGGCAGGACATGGTAAGTTAAAGAAGACTGATAGCATTTGGGACTCAAACTCAGTGTCCTGGGTCCCATCTCAATGTTCATTCATGTGATTGACACCTAGGCCACTGCAGTTCTGCAGGAAATGATCTTCCACTTGAGCAACCACTTACTTGATGTGATTTGCACCATTGTTTTCCTGTAGTCAGTTTGGTGGCCTACACAGTGATGTGTGCTTTGGCACTCCGTCAGAGATTCTTGATTGAAATTCTTAATCACTAGTTTATTGCATTAGTAGGGCCAGACATAAGGAAAGTTTGCTTTAAAGTTTTTGAGAGAGAAAACCTTTGTAGAAGTCCTGCTTCCCCTCCATTGGGTAAGGACTGTCAGTATTGCTGCCCTGGGCCGTATGTGACTAAGGTACTACTATATCTGGTGTGTAGCCACAGGCAACTCCTGTGTCACCTCTCAGCTCTGGCTGCCCAGCAGTGGGACAGGGCTGTAACCAGATGTAGCAGTTCTTGACCACTCGCTGCATAGTGTTATGGCATAATTGCAGGAAGTTTTTATTTTTAAAACTGGATTTGGGGCACATTCATTTGCCCCAGAGCTTCTGTCTAAAGGCCACTCCCAGGGCTGCCCGTGGCTTCTAGTACACTTAACCCACTGAGTCTCCTTAATGTCGTCCTGCACATGGGAACAGTAATAACCTAGAAACCATACTCGGTCATCTTTGTTTCCTTCTCTCTTGGCTGTGGGATGCTAAAATGAAAGTGTGTTTTCACGCTTTTACCTCCAGTAGGCGACCACATTCCATTGCCTTCTCGGTCAACCAGTGAATTGAATTTAAAGAGTTAACCGCAGCTACGGGAGAACTAACTCATCTGGACCTTTTTTTTCAGATGAACTTTCCTGCAACGTTTGCTGCATATTAGGCCTGCATTTATGCAGCTGTGGATACCACTGTGTACTCTGTGTTGAAGCCAGACAGAAAAGTCATGGGACCATTTCCATAAAACTCTCAGCAGTTGGTCTCTTGACGGCTGATGGCTTGTGCCAAACACTTTATTTGGGAAAGAAAAGCCCAGATTTAAAGGGTCTTTTCTCTGGGCCTTAGGCATTTGTATGTAATATGGAGAAAATTTCTTTTTTGTCTCATTTACTTCTATAAATTCTCCTTGAATAAATTTTGTGCCCATTAGCCCCCTTTAAAAGAACTTTCGAATTATAAAAATAAATCCTTGTTGTATTATTGCTGCAGATAAATGATTGTTGTGGGAAATCTGGATCATTGACCTTTTTGCTTTCATTTCTGGAGATGTTTCCTATTCCCATTAGTAAAGAGCTATTGCCCCAAAGTGATGGCTGGGGGTTTCCCTACCACCCACAAGCCCTGGTGGCAGGGTTGAGGAGCAGGGAAGTGTCATAGCAAGGTCTTTCAAAAGCACTTCCACTTCAACTCACCATGGAGTGAGCTTCCCTGTACATACTCAGCGAGCTGGAAGTCTCGCCGGCCTTCAGGGATGTTCCTTTTGACAAATATATACTGTAATGTTGAAGCCTAAATTTATATGTGAAATGTTACCTTTTTTAACATAAGAAATTAAATAAAATTATTTTGCTATCAGTGTGTGAATTTTGTTTTTCCCTATGGCTGCCATTTTCTGGCCTCCTAACGCGCTCCTGAAGGTGTCTGACCTATTTCAGCTGGATGGCTAGTTTATTGGCCAGTTGAATCCTTAGAGGCGCTTACTTTTTCTGGGATATTGCCTACGTGGAGTAAGAAGTTTTAATATGGCCTTTCTATACCTTTCTGATATTTCAAATTTAACAAGAGGTGTTCTGACTGGGACAGAGCCAGCCAGAGATGTAACAGGGAGGTTAGAGCGTCATGCCTAGTAAGCCTGAACTTGTGCAGCTTGTGTCTAGATGTTCCGCCAAGGCCTCACGCAGTCATAGGTGGGGCTTCGCAGAGGCTGCTTGGCCTAGAATGTGTGATGCTGATATTACTGTCTGATGCTGGGATCAAGGGTGTGTGATTATTACATTAGTGCACAGGTTGTTTTGGGAAGGCCCACCCTGGATGTGGCCTGCACATAATTGGATAGAACGTTAGGACCAGAAAGAGGGCTGCTGTTGGCCTTGCTGCTGCCTCACTACTTGAGTGCTTTGCTGTGTTCTTCCCCGAATGAAGGGTCTATAGGGTGTTCAGGGTCTCACTACTAGATGGACTCGTAATGATCCCCCTATTTTACAGTCTCCCAAGAGCTGGGATTATAGGCACGCGCCACTAAGCCCAGTCTCATTTGCCAACTCAGCATGCCTCAGGGGCTGGGGCCGGCATGACAGGTCCGGGGATCGAACCCCCAGCGCCTGTGGCTGCTTGCATGCACTTTAATCCACAGAGCTATTTGGCTGGCCCTTCTTAAACTATGGATGTTGGCTGTTTTGTCTCAGACAAGAGAAAAGGTAACTAAGACGATGCCCCTTTGGAGCCTCCCCTGGGAACTAAAATACCGCAGATACTGCAGGAAGGGAAGAGAGGCTTAACGGAAAGGGCATACAGTTTGTATAAATATGACTGGTCAGTGATGTACTATCACTGGTTTTACTAATTTAGGTGTTGTCAACCCACAAGTCAGGATTGGACCTGGTTTCCCTCCTATGTAACATTCCATCCTGGGGACAATTTCAGCAGTGCTGTTAGGCCAGCAGGGAATGCTAATTGGAAGTTTTGGAGAGAGATGCCTTTTTACCCGTTCCTTCTGGGATCCACTCTTGTAGTGTCCCATGTTAGCTCCTGTAGACTTGGGAGCTTTAACTAACTTAAACTTCTTATTCTCTGTGCTTTAGGTAGCTTTGCAGATGAAACAATTTCTGCCTTAAAAGTAAAGAATTTTGTAAATTAGAAATTGTGCCTTTGGGATAAGGTTTCAAATGCAGAGAGAGATCTGTGATCTGGCCACTGCTGATCTTTCCAGCCATTCTCTGAGACCTAGGGTGTACTTTTACAAAGATATAATGTCCTATCTCCTGGGCTCATCCTTCCTACCGTGTGGTTCTGACTTTCCTTCTGTACCTGATGAGTCTTCATCACTTCTCTAAAGAGGTCACCCTGCCCTGCTCCTTGCTCCAGATTAGCATCCTGTTCTTCACATAATGCTCTTCACTCTCACTACCTGCCTAGTGTCTGTTAGCACGGACTAAGCTCTGTGAGGGCAAAGCCTGACTATGCTGTTGACTGAGGGTTCTACCTCTCGCTAAAGCCCGAGGGGGGTGCCTGGCCCAAACATCAGTCATTTCGGCACTGCTCCAACAAGATACCTGACCCCTGCAGTTTAAAGGAGGAGAGGTTCATGTTGGCTCTCACTTCCAAGGCATTCAGTCTGTGACTGAATGATTGCAAGGCAGGGACGTGGTAAAAGAGCATGGCAAAGTAAAGCTGCTCACACCGTGATAAACAGGGACAGAAAGAAGCGGGGGTGGGGGAGGCAGTGCACCATTCTGGTCACACACCAGTGGCCCAGGCACACTTAGCCATGTACTTGTCAGTGAATTTATCCAGTATCCAGTTTTATTTTTTTTAATTTTTATTTATTTATTTGGTTCTGGGTCTCTCACTATGCAACTGAGACTTGTAGAGATCTTCCTGTCTCAGCCTCCCCAGTGCTGGGTTACAGGCGTGCACCATCACATCTGGTTTAGGTGGCTGGGCAAGCATGGGGCCATCCTGGCATGTGATACTGAGGATCAAACCCTGGTCCTTGCGCTCACCAGGCAGAAGCTCAGACTGCCAAGCTGTCTCTCCAGCTTTATTGGCAGGGGTACTGCAAATCAAACTCAGGACCTAGTGCTTTCCAGGCAGGCACTCATGCTGCTGAGCTGTCTCCCTGGCCCACCAATCATCTTTTTAAAACTCCACTGAACATGAGATTTTTAGGAAACAACAAATCTAAACTATAACATTACACCCTAGTCTCCAAAAGGCTCATGTCCATCACATACAAAATGCTTTCAGTCCATCTCAAGGATTGCCATAGTCCCAACAGCCGGGCATTGCTGAAAGGTCCACATCCAAAGTCTCCCCCTGGGACTCAAGGCAAACTTCTAGCTATAAGCACCTGTAGAAAATCAGGATGTTGAGTATTTCCATGATGCAACGACAGTGTAAACATTCCCGTTCTAAAGAGGAAAATGAGGACCGAAAGGGCTTGAACCAAAGTCAAGACTCAAAACTAACGAACACTGTTACATGTCTACATTTCCATTGCTAGTACGTGGGACAGATTGTGGCAAGACGTGAATGCCAATGCTTTCTCTTCCCTGCCGCTCTTCTTAGCGAACAGTTACCTGTTTGCTGTCACTTCCAACTTGGGCCTCCACTGCATTTTTAGTTGTACTCACAGTTTCAGGTACCAGTTGTCAGGGCCACACCGCCTGGCCTCCTTAGCCAGGTTCTGGTACCTCAATGGAAGTCTCTGTGACCTCACAACTCTTGTATTCTGCATGTTTGAAAAACTAGCACCACGTCAATGACACCAAGGTCTTTTGCTGAAGGGAGCAGTAGCCGGTGGCTGTAGCAGCCCAACTGCTTGGATCGCTGGACTCTTGGTAAGTCCTGTTGTCTTGATGCAGAGCAGTTGACTTCTTTTTATTTATTTATTTATTTATTATTTTTTTGAGACAGGGTCTCGCTGTACAGTTCAGGCTTGCCTTGAGCTCACTTTTGTAGCCCAGGCTGGTCTCGAACTCACACCGATCCTCCTGCCTCAGCCTCCCAAGTGCTGGGATTACAGGCGTGTGCCACCACACCTGGCTAGTTCACTTCTTTATAATGCTGACCTTTTTACCGAACCTCACTACCCCAGCTTTGGAGGTTATTGCCTTATGCAAATTTTCACACCATCCAGCTCTGCCTTATGTTCCTGATTCTCACTGAAGAGCTTGCTAAAAGCAGATACCAGTATTGAAGTCACAGCCTAGACATTGAGCTATTTTGAAATTTTCGCCACTAGTTTCATTTTGCAGCGAAGCCCTTGTTCCCACCTGAAACCTCCTGAACCTGAGGTTTTGATATCCACATTACTGTCAGCATTCTAGTCACCTGAGCTTTGACCAGAATTGCCCATCAAGCTCACTTGCTTATGGTATTCTAAGGCTTCTGTCTCTGGCATCTCCAGACCTTTCCAAATTTCTCCCAGAAACCTCTTCCAAATGCTTTAAAACCACACGTATAGGTCACAGCAACAACCAAGGAGTTGAAAACTGGAATAAAAGTCATCTCATTACAAAGCGATCAAGAACTTGGCTGAATTATATCCATGTCACAGTTCATAGAAGGCAGAACTTTAAGAGGGATGAGCTAGAGATGAACCCAGGGCCAAGCACCCCACTGAGCTGCACCCCCAGCCCTAGTAGAAGAAATTACTGAAGTGGTTGCATAGCTTTTTTTAAACTACATGTAGTTAAAATGCAAGAGAACAACAAAAGGAAACAAGTTTGTGATTGGAAGAACCCTCATCCTGGCCCTATAAAGAATGAAAAGTAAGATAAAACCAGGAGTGACGAATCATTTCCTAAAAAAATTAGCATGGATAGAAGGAAGCCAGGTGCTGCCCTTGACTTTGGACTTTCTAGCCTTGATAACTGAGTCAGTGCATATCATTATGCATTATCTGGTAGTAAATTATGATATCTCAATTTTCTCATTGGTGAGACAAAATACCCAACACCCAAAGTTGAAGGAGTAAAGAAAGGTTTATTCGGCTCACAGTTTGTAGAGGTCCCCATACGTAGTGGGCAGGCTCAGAGGCAAGATGGCACGGCAGGGAGGCGTCGCAGAGGAGATGCAGTGTGTGCTGTGAGCAGAAGGCTGCAAAGCAGTGCAATAACAAAGCAGCAGCAGAAACCCTACCTCTCTGCCTTACATCCCTTCCAGGCTACCTACCCTGTGCAGGGGCCCCTCACACCCAGAGCTCTGCCAACCCAATCTGCGGACACATTTAGTAAAATCACATACCCTGGATCACACACACTTAATTCCATCATCATATACCATAGACCTAGCCATCTGTGAAAAGCCCCGCCTATGACTGCATGAGGCCTTGTGGGGGACATGTAGACACGGACACATTCATTATACGGCTCAGGCTAGCTAAAACTTAACAGTGATCCTCCTGCCTCAGCCTCCTGAGTGCGGGTCTTAAAGGTATGTATCACTATGTTCAGCATAGTGAACATACCCATTTTAATCCATTTTCTTATCTTCAGTAACATTTCTTCCTCTGAGTGATAATTGGGAACCTAGTGTGTGCCAGTTGCTGAGGCATACGGCATTGTGGGTGTGTGGAGAGAGATAGCAAGTGAATGGGTAGCTTCATTGTGATAAATACCACAGGAGTGCAGGCACTAGGTGCTATGGGAGGACCAGTGAGAATCATCCCAGCCTACTGGCTTCTAGCAAGCAGTGTCCATTCTAATTATTAAGGACAGATAGGAGACTGCCAGCTTCCTGAGGAGGTCATTGGTCATGATGGGAGGTTTTGAAGCAGGGGTCAAGAATCACATGCTGGTGCTTTTTAAAATGTGATTCATGGGGCCGGCGAGATAGCTCAGCAGTCTAAAGCGCCTACTTAGGCAAGCTTAGGCAACCACAGGGACCGCAGTGAGATCCCCGGCACCACATGCTGCCCCAGTTTCACCCCCAGGGCAGGATGAACTGGCTGTGACATAAATAAAGTTTTAAAAATAATAAATAAATAAAATGCAATTCCCTAGATTCCTTTGCCTCCATAGTGCCTGTGACTACCTTTGCAGTGCAAGCCTCTACTTAATGTTTCTGTTTGCTAGGAATGGCGTTTTGGTTTTGAATCTTCACAACAACTTCTGCAGGTTCTAATGCTCTAGTGTTATCCTTATTTTATAGCTGGAATTTAAAGAAATTCAAAATCGTGATTAATGATAAGGTAAGGTTGGAACTAAACAATACTAAACATACTCACAATCCAGGCTCTTGGCTGTGGTCTCTACATTGTCACTTGAAGCAACTGTGTTTAGGATAATGGAAGCCCTAAATATCAGGGGACATGTGACCTAAGTAGTGTTGGCAAAAGTGTGAGTAGATGGCTAATGTAGGATAGTGACCCATAGGATGACTTTCTGTGCTCTCTGTAGGGCTTGGAAGAAGTGCTCTAGGGGAGCTGGGCCATACGAGACCTAATTCTGTAAAGACCAACTGTTTGGAGCCTGGAGGAACAGCTCTGCTTACTGCTACACGGAGCACGTGATGCTGGAGAGCACGTGGATGGATGGAGTACATGGTAATTGTGTTCCTGTGTCTCTTAAGATATCCTTTGATGCGCAATGTCCTTATTTGTCAATTTTAAAAGACAATTTATTTATTTATTTATTTACTTACTTATTTATTTATTTATTTAGCCTTTTTGAGACAGGGTCTCACTATGCAGTTCAGGCTGGCCTTGAGCTCACTTTTGTAGCCCAGGCTGGTCTTGAACTCACACTGATCCTCCTGCCTCAGCCTCCCAAGTACTGGGATTACAGGCGTGTGCCACCATGCCCGGCTCTCTTATCTTTTTTAAGGCTTCTCTGAGTACTTTTTTTTTTTGGTGGGACCGGGGTTTGAACTCACAACCTTGCACTTGCCAGGCAGGCACTTGTGCAACAGAGCTATCTCCCCAGCCACCTTCTGAGTACTTTGTAGTGATTTACCGTTTTGTCTTCAATGTCAGAAACCCTGTCTTCACACTAGTCATTTCTGCAACTTATGAGTTCCATACAATTTTATATTTTTGGTAAATTTCTTCCTTGCACCTTCTCATGCAGTCTGTGTCCTCGGTAACTTTGCCGTTTGTGTTTGGAACCATTTTGATCTGCTCCTCTAACCTTGTTAGTTTATTCTGTAACCACATGGGTTAGTTTGTGTGTCTAGTCCTTCATCCTCTGGGTCATATCCTCTTTGAACTCATCAAGGCACACAGTGGCCAAGGCCTAGATCAACAATGGTGCCACCACCCCTGCCACATCCCTCAGCAAACTTTAAAGGCTTGCTGCCTCGAGATGGCCACCGAGGCTAGTGCTGTGACAGCCACAGGTCCAGCTGAGGCCGAGAATATCGCTAACCTGTGGGTCATCGGCCTCAAGTCTGAGCTGAAGTGGCAGAACCTGGTCATCAACAAAATCGACCCAGGGCCAGCTTCCAGACTCCTGCGGGGTACTAAAGAGGAAAGAGGCCGTCCAGGTGATAGTGCAGTAACTGTCTCAACTGATACTGCAAACAAGAAACCGAAGGCCAAGGTGAAAAACAAAAAGGGAGGAGGGCATTTTCTTCTTCATTTTTACCAATTGTTTTCAGAATCCTTTATCTTGTTACTTTCATCTTGCTGAGGTACCTCTTTTTATTTTATTTTATTTATTAATTATTATTATTATTATTTTTTAATGTGGGACCGGGGTTTGAACTCATGACCTTGCACTTGCCAGGCAGGCATTTGTGCCATGGAGCTATCTTCCTGGCCTTTCGCTGAGGTGCCTCTTGATTCTGCAATTCATAGTCCTTGACAAAGCGTTGTCTTCCACAGACCTTTCAACTCACCACCTTCTTTTTTTTTTTTTTTTTTTTTTTTTTTTTTTTTTTTTTTTTTTTTTTTTTTTTTTTTTTTTTTTTTTTTTTTTTTTTTTTTTTTTTTTTTTTTTTTTTTTTTTTTGAGACATGGTCTCACTCTACAGGCTGGCCTTGAACTCATTATATAGCCAGGTGGCCTCAGAGTTGCAGTGGTCCTCCTGCCTCAGCCTCACACATGCTGGGTGCTCACTTTCGTAGCCTCCAGGTTAATCTCAAACTTGCAGAGATCCTCCTGGCTCATCCTCCTGAGTACTGGGATTACAGGTATGTACCACCATGCCTGGTTCCGGGTCTGCACGGTGGGCACCTACATCCAGGGCCAAGATGGCATGACCAGGCATCAGGGGCCAACATCACATGACATGTAGGGCTGGGGATTGAACTTGGGCCCCTGTACCTGCCAGGCAGGCGCTTATGCCTCTGAGCTATCCCTCCAGCCCCTCCAGGCCCTTTTTGTTTTAAACAAAGAATTGGGTGAGACAAACCAAAAAGGGAACCAAAACCTTCTTTCAAAGGTGAAGGGTAAAGGGGTACAGAGAGAATAAAAGAAAAAATAAAAGTGCACACTGTGTCTAGGAGACAGAGGATGAGCCACCCAAAAGAGTCATAGTCATGGGTTCCTCGTGGCTTCTCGTGTCCTTTGTGCCATCCACATCTGGTGAGAGCCTGCAAGACCTTCTGCATATGGGATCTGGCTCTGCCCTATGATCGTGAAACCAGCTGGTATCTCCCACGTCTCTAGCCAGTTCGCCATACCTGACCTCCTATATCAAAGGCACACAAGAAATATCTAAAACTCTTTCTGCAGAAGAAGCCTCCTGGAAAAGGGAAGCAAGCCTGTCTTCCAACAAGCCAGAAGCAAGGGTTGAAAGACCAGCGTGCTCTGGGAGGGACATCAGGACATGGTGTGAGAGGCGCCCCACCCCTGTGGGTTGCAGTGTTTCAGGAGACAGTAGAAGAGAAGGACAACAGAGACAACATCTCCATCAGGGCAAGTGGAGCCCTGCTCTGCCCTGAAGAACAAAGTGGTTGATTGCTGTGGACAGGACACACATAGACCAGGGAAAGAGTAGAATGGTCCACCTCCCCAAGAGCCCAGCTATCATGACACAAGGCAAGTGGGCTAAACTCAGGCAAGCACAGCCACGAAGAACAAGCACTCAAGTAATGCATCTCCAGTTAACAACACTGTACAGATCCACAGCAAGCCCATGCCAAGAGGAAGTGGCTCCAGATTTACGCTGTTTAAGGGCGGACCTCTATGATGATTTTTAAAATGAGCTCTCTGACCATGGTTTCAACATAATTTGTTGAAATCAATAAACTGTACTTGAAGGACCCTTTCATTTGCTTCAGAGGTGTAAGGTTTCTTTTTAAAAAGTTTTTTAAACAGGATTGCTTTTCTCAGTTTTAGAAAAGACAATTAAATAGTTCTGTTGTAACTTTTGATAATTCTGTGCATTCTTCAACTTTTCTTTCTTGTTCTACAAAACACATTTGAAAAGATTGGAGCTGAAGTTGTCCTAACACTGTGAATCCGAAGATTATTTGAGAACCATGTGGTAGTGGTTAATTTGTTAATAGGGCATTAGTGTTGTAGCGTCAGGCTGTAGTATTTCTTCTTGTCACCCCCAGTTGTCAGCCTACATCTTGGAAGCTATCTAAAACTGTATATTGGCCGGGCGTGGTGGCTCACGCCTGTAATCCCAGCACTTGGGAGGCTGAGGCAGGAGGATTGGTGCGAGTTCGAGACCAGCCTGGGCTACAAAAGTGAGCTCAAGGCCAGCCTGAACTGCATAGCGAGACCCTGTCTCAAAAAGACAAGAAAAACAAAAACAAAAACAAAAACAAAAGCTGTATATTGTCTAATATTTTTAAAAATGTATTTGATTGTCACAGGGTCTCACTACACAGCTTGGACCCATAGTGAGCCTCCTATTTTCAGCCTCCCCAGCACTGGAATTACAGTTTTGCGCCATCACACATGCCGGGACTTGGTGGCCAGCTGAGTGTGCCGGGGTGGGGGGGGCGCAGCCTGTGGTGCTGGTGATCAAACCTTGGTCCCCAAGCTTGACAAAACAGACGCTTGTTGTCTAATTTTTAGAAAACAAAAGGTTGTTTCTCGCATTTCCCAGTGTTATGGAACCTAAATATTTTAGTGAAATGTAGTTACATCAATGCATGTAGTTTAAAAATTGTAATCTTTTTAAAAATAAACATTTATATTCTGTGTAGTTGCTGTAGAGAGAGAGAAAAAAAAGGAGCTCATCAAATTTTTTTTTAAAATTTTATTTATTTATTTATTTTTTCTTGTTTCAAAACCTTTGTTTGTTTATTCACTCATTTTTATGGCCGGCTCAGCTCACCCCTAGGGCAGAGCTGGCACAGCATGTGGTGCTGGGGATCGAACCGCGGTCCCTGAAGCCGCCCAAGGTTTCCCAAGCAGGCGCTTTAGACCACTGAGCCATCCCTTTCTTTGGCTCTTCTTGAATCACTGTACCCAGCTCTGCTACCTGCTGTTGGCTTTCTTCTCTATCAGCACCCTTGGATCTGCTTAGGGCATCAGGAGACTTTGAGGGCCTTTTGTTGCTTTGTTACTCATGCACCATTTTATCTGTGTACATGTGCATTGAGAGGCTGTAGGCTGGCTAGAATGAGGAGAGTTTGGAATTGATAGGAACTTGTTTTTGGTTAAAATCTATTTTCTAGTGATGTGTCCTTAGCTTTATTTGTCCAAGAAGAGTGGTCACATCTTTTGAGGCATTCGACTTAAATGGCTTGGACCCTGTCACACTTAAAGCATAATCAGCAGCAGCAGCCATAGGCTAAGCAGAGGGCTAAGCAATCCACCCAGCTCAGCAGCCATTGCTACTTGAGAAGTAGGTTGGTTTATTTGTTTGCAGAACTGGGGATCAAACTCAGGACCTTGCACTTGCCAGGCAAGCACTTGTGCCCCTGAGCTATCTCCCTAGCCCTGAGAAATAAGTTATTTTGAATGCAAATAGAAGGGGCTGGGGAGATAGCTTGGTGGCACAAGTGCCTGCCTGCTAAGTGCAAGGTTGTGAGTTTGAAACCCCATCCTGTCAAAAAAAAAAAAAAAAAAAAAGTATCATAAAACATAAAATTTATCATTTTAACCATGTTTAAAGTTTACCATTCAAGGGGCATTAAGTACATTGCAATTTTTTTTGAAATGAGAATATAAGATGGTAAAAAAGAAAAACAAAAACAAAAACAGCCAGGTGTGGTGGCACACACCTGTAATCCCAGCACTTGGGAGGCTGAGGCAGGAGGATCGGTGCAAGTTGGAGACCAGCCTGGGCTACAAAAGTGAGCTCAAGGCCAGCCTACACTGCATAGAGAGATCTTATCTCAAAAAGACAAAAAAACAAAAAAAGAAAGAAAGAAAGAAAAAAATAACATTAGAAATGATACAGAATTTCACTAATCAAAATAATAGGAATTCCATAATGGTTGTTGTTTAATACATAATATTATCAAATTAGTTGTTTAAGTTACCAGATATAAACATGCAAAATTGGAAAAGAGAAAAAGAAAAATGTAAGCATTAACTGCTCCTTCCAATAGACCAGCAGAAATCAGCAGGACCATCACCCGAGCTATCCTCTTCTGTCTTTTTCCTCATTCCAGATTTTCCTTCCCGCTCACAATTTTATATACCTAGCATCATTATTCATTGCCAGAATTGTTCTAACATCTCAAACAGAAATTCTGTACCTGTGAAGCAGTAACTCTTCGCTCTCTCCTCCCTTAACTATTAGTAATCTATTTTACTTATCACGTGGTCATCTGCCCATTTGAAGTAACACAGAAGTTGAATTACACAACATTTGTTCTTTGTGGGGAGCTTACTGCAGTGAACATGCGTCTTTATGTTTCAACATATTGGAGCACATATTAAAATTTTATCTCGGATAAAAAAGAGAATAACTTTAGGAACCAAACTCAGGGCTTTATGATTGCCAGGCAGGCACTGTGCCACTGAGCTGTCTCCCTGTGTGTATAAAAATTGCTTGTTAATTTACATTTTGTTTGTTAATGGATGTGGAGATTTTTCTTTTCTTTTCTTTCCTTTCCTTTCCTTTTCTTTTCTTTCCTTTTTTGTCTCTTTGAGACAGGGTGTCGCTATGCAGTTCAGACTGGCCTTGAGCTCACTTCTGTAGCCCAGGCTGGTCTCAAACTCGCACCAATCCTCCTGCCTCAGCCTCCAAAATGCTGGGATTACAGGTTTGTGCCTCCATGCCGGCCCTAGATTTTTTTCTTGTTGTTGTCTTTTTGAGACAGGGTCTCGCTATGCAGCTCAGGCTGGCCTTGAGCTCACTTTTGTAGCCCAGGCTGGTCTCGAGCTCACACCTATCCTCCTGCCTCAGCCTCCCAAGTGCTAGGACTACAGGTGTGCGCAACCATGCCTAGCTTCTAGATTTTTAAGTAATAAGAAAGTAATAAGTAATAAGTAATAAGAAACAACTGCTTTTCCAAATCAAACCTCAGAACCTCTGATCTATTTGTTTGAAATTTGTGAGTTGAACTATTTGAAGTTTCAAAAATCTGTGAAAAATAAAATGCAGCTTTTTATGTAATGAATCGTCTGGACTGAGAAGTACGTGCAACAGAGATGCTTAGAAAATTAACCAGATAGAGTTGCAGATTTTCTGAGTAGGAGGAACACTTCCTGATTTCGAGCTGCAGCAATGCGAGTGAACCTGCGCCAATTGTATTCTAAGTCCAAAATTCAGACCAACCTTCAACCAGCAGAGCAACTGCAACAGTAAAACAACCTCTGGCTGCAGAAATGGAGCTCCCAGGAGTCACTACTCTCACTCTCGTCATTTCTGTCTATTGTCTGATTTTCCTTTTCTTGTGGACAAAAAGTCATAAGGCAGTAAGGCTCCCCCCTGGCCCAACTCCGCTTCCTGTCATTGGAAACATGCTGCAGCTGAACCTCAAGGATGTTCCCGCATCTCTTTCCAAGGTAAGGAGCAGGTTTTGAGTCGGAGGCTGTTCTTCGGCCACTCGGTCCCCTGGGCTCACTGGCTTGAGGTGTACTCCCCACCGGAGCACTTTATGGTGTTTACTTTCGTGTTACTAAAAGTATATGTATACAATCCTCTTCCTTTCACGACCGGATAGCTTGAGAGCAGGCAGTGAGAGGAGCAGGCTGAACTGCAGATGCGAGTTGCATTCTACCAAGTGAGAAAATTTTGAAATCAGAATGTATTTTAATTAAAAGACTTCCCATCTCTCCAGTTTGTAACACCGAAAGGCAAGTTTAGCGAGTGTAAAACTGTGATAAATCTTCCAAGTGTCATTGTTATTACTTCTTACAACATTATGGGAGGTTTTGTGATGTTTCTTGTAAAGAGAGATCCCCCCCCCAACTCTTCCTCTGCACCCTGTCCTAGTTAAGGAAGCCCAATTCTGCTACCCTGGCGACATTCACACTTCTGGAAAACATACTGTTTTCAGTTTAGTATACAAAGACATTCTCTAGGGTGAAGAAATAGTACAGGAAGTTTCTTTGATTATAAGGCTTAGCATAGAATAATTTATGGGATAAATATTTACTTATTTATTTTTGCAAGATCAGGGTTTGAACTCATGACCTTTGCACTTGCCAGGCAGGCACTGGTGCCACAGAGTGATTTCCCCAGCCCCCTATGGGATAAATATTTAATAAGTACATTCTTTAGAGTCTGGAAATATTGCAATGAATCAAAGAGGAGAAGAGCCCAACCCTTCAAAGAGCGAGGCAGTCAGATAAAAACCACACAAATCAGTACTATACATATACATACTGTATCATACATTAGTATTATAAATGCTGTGGGGAAAATAATGGAAGGCAAAAGAAGCACATTTTCTAAAAACTTTACATTTTAGAGCATTTATTTTCACAACAACATTCAGCAGAACACGTAGAGAATTGTTGTAGAGCCCCTAGCCCCACGCACGCAGGACCTCCCACCAGCGTGGAGTGTTTGTTACCACGGATGAGCGTACACGGATGCATCACTGTCACCTAGATTCTGTAGTTCAGACTAGAGTACTTTCTTGGTCATACACATCCTACAGATCGAACAAGCACACAGTGACATGTATTCATCATTAAAATATCGAATCATTTCATAGCTCTTAAAATACTTCATTTTGGGTGCCAGGTATTTGTCCCAGCAACAAGAGAAGAGCAACCAAGACCGCTGTGAAAATAAATGACCTGAAAAGTAAAATCGGAGCTGGGGAGATAGCTCCGCTGTCTAAGCACCTATGTGGCAAACACAAAGACCTAAGTTTGATCCTAGTACCACATGCTGTGCCAGCCCCCAAACCAGGCACGGTGATGCATGCCTGTAATCCCAGCACTGGGGAGGCTGAGACAGGAGAAATCACTATGAGTCTTAACTGCACAGTGAGACCCTGTTTCCAACAAAAAAAAATTTCAAAAGTAAAATCTTTTAAGAAATGTACTTCTTTTGCCCTTCCTTGCACTATTTTTCCTATGTCATTTATAATACTCAGGTACAACACAGTATATACTTAAATATTACTGAAACATTTTAGTTTTCATCTGACCACCCTGCTCTCTGAAAGAACAGCACTTTTTTCCCTTTCCTGTTTATTGCAATATTCCCAGGCTCTAAAATACATTTTTCACAAAGAATGGACTAGGTAGTTATTTATCAAGTGTAAATGTTTTAAATATAAAATCTGTATTTTCTAAGCAAGTCTACGATTCATTTTTAGTTAATATTTACGAAGATTCTATGGAATTAGTGTGTAGGTTTTAGGGGTTGGGACATGTGGGTGTCCAGTTGTTCTACCCTCATTTTACTGAAAAAGCTCTTTTTCCACTGCCAAAGATTAGTTACGAGTATTCATGTGGGTCTGTTTGGGCGCTCTGTTGTGTTGATCTCTGTACTGTCTTGCTAATGCCATTTTTTTTTTTTCATATGAATGTCTGAGTTAGGAAGACAAAATGCCCATCTGTCGCAGTCCTGGCAATGATTCTCAAAGGTTGATCTTGGTCTCCACCACTGATGGAGCAAAGGCCCCCTACTCCCCTGGACAAAGAGGCCTCAATTCTTGTACCTTCCTGGGAAGCTGAAGTGATGTAGAATTCGCCTCCAGTGCTGTTATCCTTCAGCATCGTATTCACTATTCTGCATCTTTTGTTTGTCCATATACACTGGCACAATTGGTTTCTCAATATTTATAAAATAGTTAATATTCCCATTAGGATTATTTCAAATTTATAGAGTAACTTGAGTAGAACCGAATCGTGTCTTCCTACCTGTGAACATGGACTATTTCTCTGATTTCTTTCCTTGGAATTTTCCTTGTCTAAGACTGTAGAAATTTTGTCCCTTTTATTCCTGTGTATCATCTTCGAGGCACCAATGAATCATTTTTAATTTCAAATCCACTGTTCATTGCTGCTGGTACATAGAAAAGTGATTGACTCTTGCATGTTGACTTTATGTCTTCTAATATTGCCATAATTACTTATTACTTTCAGGAGTTTTTCATTGTTTTTGGCAGGACCGGGGCTCAAACTCACGACCTCGCACTTGCCAGGGAGGCACTTCTGCCACGGAGCTATCTCCCTGGCCTTAGGAGTTTTCACTGTTAATGATTTTTTTTTTTTTCTGACTTTCTATATAGACAATCAGTGACAACCCAGTAAAGAAGACAGCAGCCTAAATGGGGGTTCTGGGTGAGACCTCATAGAGTAACTCCAAGGGAGAGTCTGAAGTAGAGTTTACTGAGCTGCATGTTTCATGGATAGGGTAGGGGGTTAGTCAGACTGGCTTCAGTGGAGTGACACAAGGGTGGGGAGCTGATATGAAGGGAGGGAAATGGCTGATTATGTTGCCACAGCAAGGGATTCTGTGACCTTGCAGGTGGGGCATCTGTGTTGCATCTGAGCAGCGTGGCCATTGGTCCTTGGCTTAGGCAGAGGACTCTAGCATGTAAGAATGGGCTGTGATTGTTCTCAGAGCTCAGCATTACGGGGTTCATTCATGCCCTATCCTTTCAGGTGGAACAGGAAGGCTGGGGGGTGACATTGGTTTTTCTCCCTTCCCCATGGGGAAAGCTAATGGGAGTGGAAATGGAGTACAGTAAAACCTTGGGTTGAGAGTAACTTATTTTACAAGTATACCACAAGACAAGCAAACATTTCTAGTAAAATTTAACTTGATAAACAAGCCGTGTCTTGCAATACAAGTAGTAGTACATGACACTAAATTTCACATGATCACAATTGAGCTATTGATTCTTCGCTTGCTGCAGGATTGTATGTGTTATGGTTTGTGTCTAGCTGTCCCTCTAAAGCCACATGCAGTCATGGGGTGGGGACTTGGAGAGTTTGGGATTACCTCATGATCCACTAGGATTATAAATTTTAGTACTGCTGGGATTGTGGGTGCTATGCCCAACCTTGGGCTGATAGCCTGAATGTAAGATAAGCGACACAGAGAGACAGACTCTCTCTCTCCCTGTTGCCATTGTTGCTGTTCCGCTGCCATGTGCACTCTGCCTTGGAGCCTGGCAAACCTAGGACTGAAACCGTCAGTAACTGTGAGCTTTCCTTCCTTCATGTTGGGTATTTGTCCCAGCGACAAGAGAAGAGTAACCAGGACTGCATGTTATGTCACATTTCAGCAAAATCCTCAAAAGGAGGCCAAAGCAAGTATTATTGGATAGGTTCCATTATTATATTTGCATGGAAAGAAAAAGATTCCATTGAGTCAGTAGTCAGCAGTGATTCCATTAGCGATAGTAAGAGTCGTCCTACGTGGTGACTCTCCTCTCATCCCCCTCACACTGGCCGTGAAGACTTTCAAAGATAAATGTGGGTTAATTTGTTTATGTTTCTTTAAATTTGCATTTTCTTTATTTTGTCTTATATTACTATATTGTGATCATTATCACAGGAATATTTTTGGCTTGTAGAGCAAAGCATTTCCTTATGGGGAAATTTGCTTAGATATACAAGTAACTTGGATTAAAAGCAAGTTTCTAGAATGAATTATGCTCACAAAGATCTTACTGTATTTCCGTTCCCCTAGTTGGTTGGGCTCTCACAAAACATCAGTAGGTTAGGTCTGGTCAAAGAGTTTATCCCGAAGGCATAAACTCTTTCCTGCAGGAAAAACAAGGGGATTTTTCTCCAGTATTCACTGCGGAGCTCCCCAACAACACCATCCCTTCCAGGAAGGCACTTATGACCCTGAGCTATCTCCCCGGCCCCTTTCTAGGAATTTTTAACTCTTGCATTTATCCGTACCGAGCATGGAGCAACTTGGCCATTACAGTTCAGCAACCGACCTCCCTATGGAGGTTTCTGCTTTCATTAGGTATGACTCTCTGTGTTTTTCTGTCTCTGTTTTTGTGGAGTGGGCAGAAATTTGTCTTACAGTTTTAATTCTCTAATGGCTTTAGGAAATTTATTTATTTATCTATTTGTCTATTTATTTATTTTGTATGGGACCGGGGTTTGAACTCATGACCTTACACTTGCCAGGCAGGCACTTGTGGCACAGAGCTATCTCCCCGGCCCATGAAAATTGTTGATTTTTCAGTTTGTTTCTTTAAAAAAATGTTAGGGCGCCGGGCGTGGTGGCGCACGCCTGTAATCCCAGCACTTGGGAGGCTGAGGCAGGAGAATCGGTGCGAGTTCGAGACCAGCCTGGGCTACAAAAGTGAGCTCAGAACCAGCCTCAACTGCATAGTGAGACCCTGTCTCAAAAAGACAAAAAAAAAAAAAAATAAATAAATAAATAAAAAATAAAAAAATAAAAAAATGTTAGGAAGAATAACAATGTCCAAACCTGGTGTGGAGGCGCATGCCTGTGATCCCCGCACTAGAAGGGCTGAGAGGCATGAAGATCAGCATGTGAGTTCAAGGCCTGCCTGGCCTGCATAGTGAGTTCAGGACCAGCCTGAACTACATAACAAGACTCTGTCTCAAAAAGGAAGAAATAGAGAATAACAATGTCCAAGCTCCTTACATGACAAGCCACAAGCCAGAAATCAAGAGAGTTATTTTTTAAATAGGGAATCCAAGAATAGCTTCATCAAAAAGGTAATATTTAAGAGTAGACTTCAAGGCTGGCCAAATAGCTCAGCAGATTAAAGTACCTGCAAGTAGGTGTAGGGGCCTGGGGTTTGGTCCCCGGGCCTGCAGTGCTGGCCCTGCCCCCGGGGCCTGCTGAGATAATTGAGACTGGGCATGGTGGTACCTGTAATCCCAGCTATGAGTCCAATCTAGTATCGAGACCTGATCACCCTGTAGACCGTTCCCTAAAATTCAAAAAAAAAAAAAAAAAAAATACACTTACCATGCAGAAGGATAAAAGTCCCAAACCTGAGGCAGTGGTGCCTCATAGAGAATAAAATATCAGTTCAAATAAAACACGTTCTATAAAGAGGAAGAAGTAGGGTATAATGTTAAAGTATAAAAGACCTGATCTTATAGCACTTAATGGATACTATAAGAGCTATAATTTGTGTATTCCAAAAGAGATGGAAAATCATTGAAAACTTTTCCAGTTAGAGTGACATGATAGGATTTATGTTTTCACACTATGACTCGAGACTTAGTGAAAAGCAGATTCTAAATGTGATAAGACAGAAGCATCCCACCTGTACAGTAATCCAGGTGAGATATAACGATGACATGGACCAGTATAATAACTGAGGTAGGCAAAAGTGGTTAGATTCTAGATATACTCTATTAGAAGGTAGATTTAAGAGGATTTGTTGATGAGTTGGCTATGAGATATAAGATAAAAAGAATCAAGAATGATCCCCAAGTCTTTGGCTGAGCCTGTGCCACTAAAATAAGATGGGAGAGACCATCAGACGAGGCAGGGTTTCTGTTTGTTTGATGTAGGAGAGATAGACATAGAGGATATGAAGATCTTAATTTTACTACATTATTTCAAAATCTCTTGAATGCATATGTGAATAGCAGTTGGATACATGAGACAATAGAGGATGGGCCCAAACTGCATGTGTAAATTTGGGAGTCAGGATGGACTTCAAGCTATTAGACTGGGCGGGGTGATGTAGAGAACGGGGAGACTGGGTCACAAGCCCAGGGGCATCGCAGTAATGACAGCTCAATGAGATAAGAAGGAAGTCCCCAAGAGGACTGGGGGTAAGCAGCCATGAAAGTAGAAGGCGTCTCAGGACGGTGGAAACATCCTGAAATCCAAAAGCAGCATACAATCCGAAGAGTATTTTAATTGAGTCAAATGCTAATGATTGGTAAAATAAAATAAGATGTAGCAAAGAGGAGAGGGATTTCAGAGATTTGCATAAATCTTGTTCAGCATAGTAGCCTCAGAACTGGACTCAATGGTGTGGTTTCCAAAACGAGTGGAGGAGAAAATTTACAGAGAGCTGATATAGTGCATCCTTTATCACTGTCATGGAATTATGCTCCATCCGGATTGCAAATGTAGCTTATTTGGCTGCCTTTTTCCTGTTACCTACATTAGACTAAGTTTTATGAAGGGTTTCTCGGCCACACTCTGCATCTGAAATAGTACAGATGATGAATAAGTATTTGCTGAGTGGTTGCATGTGTACATAAAGGTAAAATAATGGACCTAGGAGCACTGCGGGTTAAATTCCTAAAGTGGACCTGGTAGAGCAAAGGTCAAGCCACATGTACAATGATTACTTCCTTTCTACCCAGGCCTCCAACAGAGAGATTTCCCAATATCACTTACGCAAGCGCTTACATCTCTTTGCAGCTGGCCAAAGAGTACGGGCCCATTTATACCCTGTACCTTGGACCCTGGCGCACTGTGGTCTTACACGGATACGATGTGGTGAAGGAAGCGCTGATTAATCAGGGCGATGAATTTCTTGGTAGAGGACCTTTTCCAATCATTGATGAAGCCCAGAAAGGATATGGTATGTTTCCAAAATCAAAATATAGTTTGATATTTTTGGCACCTGAGTATTTAGAAACAAATACCTAATTAATTGATTTAATGAGTGTCTGTTTTGTATACTAAGAAACTAACCAGATGCCACAGTACTGCCATGGAATTCTAATACTAACTACCCAGAGTTAGCACCCGCTACGTAGGGTAAAACTACAGACCGTACCACAATGCCCTCCAATGCCAGCTACCAGTTTAGGGGTCCTCAGGCCATTCACACGTCTGACCCCTGCCTTGGCTTCAGTCATTTGGAGAACAAATCATGGCACTCCAGAAGATATCTACGTAGAATTATAGCCTCGCTATGTAAAGGGCAGGAATGCAAAGATACCTAGAGCAAAGATTGGGCAAAGATCACAAATGGAGAACTTCTGACTCCTGTCCCTAAGACTAGAATGCATGATCCTCTTTGCATATTGATATGTTCACAGGCCAGGAAGCTCACCTGAGCCTTGATGTCCAGAGCGTGTCCTGGGATTTCATTACCTAAGTATTATTGGTTGACTCACTGGTCAGCCATGCTGGTCCCTGGGATTGAGGAGTACAGGTTGATAGCACTAGCTCAACTCTTTTGTAAAAAATTATTTATTTATTTATTTATTTATTTATTTATTTATTTATGGCTGGCTCAGCCTGTCTTGGGGGTGGGGCTGGCACAGCATATGGTGCTGGGGATCCAGTCATGGTCTCTATGGTTGCCTAAGCAGGCACTTTAGACTGCTGAGCTGTCTCACCGGCCCCAGTAGCTCAACTCTCCAAAGCCAGTTGGCTGCTCTTTCCTGTATGGCCAGCCCTCATCTTGAAGCTAATAAGGGGTTTACCACAAGTCATCTCCTTCACTTAAACTCAGCGCATTCCAGGAAACCCCCATAAATAACAGAGGCACTTCTAATACTTGAAAACCCTAAGGGTTTAGAAGCACCCACAAATAAGAGTCAAGGATCAGAAAAATTTTATTATACAGCAGAGGCTCTGTAGTTCCATTAAGATGAAGATCAAAATCAAACTCCAAGTCTCCTGCAGGCTAATTCTGTAAACATAACTGAGATGAAAATAATCTGAGACCTTTTGTAGTAAGAGTTGTTACCAGATGCCAATGAATTGGTAAAGTGAAATGTTTTAGGGTTAGGGAGGTGGAGACGCCATGGTTGGGTGTTGCTTCCCATGATGCAAAAGGTGTAGTAGCACAGTAGCAGCAACAGTGAAAATGAGCTGGTACAAAAATGATTGTTTTCAATAATAGCCTATTGGGTGGGGCAGCGAGGACGGAAGTAGCCCACAAGGAGCTGCCTTGGTACCAGGAATATCCTGGTTCTTCACAAATAACTGGTTCACAGATAATTGTTTTTATATTTCAAAACTTAGACATGTATTACATAAATTCATAAATATCTCACAACCAAAAATTTAAGATAGCTGAAAGTTCCCTTCAAACCATATAAAATTGCAAGTCCCAGAGAAATAAAAACATGCTATTTTCAAAGCGTATTTAGGATTCATTAATTAAACACAATGCAATGTGCTAGGTTGTACAATGGAACAACCTTGGACTATGCTCTCTTAAGATTAAGGTATATCTTTTTCAACTAAAGAAGCAACCAAACCTTTCTTCCATTGCCTTCTAAACAAGTTGATTAGATTGGTTTTATGTGCTCTTTTCAATCAATTTTTAACTGCAGATGGAGCTACTGGGATAATTTAAACTGAAGAGGAGGAAATTATTCATTTCAAACAGATTTTTACAACTGGCAAACATAGGTTCCAAGTTTGCTCCTCACTTACACATAGTAAGAGCACTCACTCTTTCTTCCCCTAACCTAGAGCCATTCATTCCTATTTTATATTTTATTTTTATCTTGGGATACAGGATCTCACCACTCAGTTTGGACTCATAGTGATCTTCCTCTCATCCTCCCAAGCACTGGCGTTATAGACATGTGTCACCACGCCTGGCCCCAGGCCTGGGACAGCACATCTGGGGCTTCCCAGCCAGCATGGCATGTGATATCAGGGACCAAACTCGGGACCTTGTGTTTGCCAGGCAGGTACAAGCTACCTCCCCAGCCCCTCACCCATGTTTTCATTTTTGTTTTTATCAGTTTCCAACTCCCAACATGAAACACCAACATTTGGGTGGCTTAGAACAAATGAATTTTAGAAGAGGACATGGTGGTTCATGCTTGTAATCCCAGTACTCCGGAGGCTGAGGGAGGAGGGCCACTGGGAATTCAAGGTCAGCCTGGGCAGCACAGTGTGTTCCAAGCCAGGCTGAACTGAAGGGCATGGCACAAACCTGTGTCAAAAAGACCCCCCCCCCAAAAAAAAATTTGAAGAACTTTGTCATTTCACAGTAGAGAATCACTTCCTTCCTACAGGAGGATCTATCCTGTCCCTCTCCACGAGTTTCTGGTTGTCTTCTGGCAATCTTTGATGCTCCTTGGGTTGTAGGTGTGTCACCTGTGACACTGTCCCTACATGAATGTGGGTCTCTGTTTAAATTTCTCTCTCTTATGAGAATGATAATAATACCTTGGAATGGCCACCCTCTGATGTCATGATGACTTCTGGAAAGACCTTATGTCTAAGCAAGGTCACAGTCTGTGACCTTGGACTCTAAGGAAGCAGTGCACTGGAGGGGTGGAGAGTTCAGTGAACAACACTCTGCTACATGAAATATTGGCGGAAATACCAAAGACTTTCTGGCATGTCTGACACCAAGGTGGGGCTGACACAGCAGGCCAGGGATGGAACCCCCAGCCCCTCCATGAAGGACAGTGGTCAGAACCCACCAGATAGGGCAAACAAACCAACAAACAGGAGAAAAAGAGGTATACAAAAGTCTTTCAACTATTTTGTATGCAGCAGCAAAATATGTCCATCACCTTATTCTACAAATGGACTTCTCCTGCACCCTATGGTCATCATTCTGTCTGGGTCTGCAGGGTGGATATCAAGGAAATAGCAGTGGCTCAGTCCCACAAGTGACACCTGGCCACCAGTAAGCATCATGGACACTGTCCATGTCCACAACATACCAGAACTTTGTGCAATATCCTATCCCCAAACTGTTAGAAGCTCTGGTCATATATTTGCCATGCTAGTGTTTATGTTGTTTTATTCTTAGTAGTTCTGTACTACCATGGAAACTTTTTCTTAGTTGATATCTTTATACATATTAACCTATCAAAATACTATATGAGTACTCTGAATTGATTACAGATTAATACATATATACACAACATTCCAACCTCTAAGTTGGACTCACAATTTGATTTGAATTTTGGAATATTGTTTTGAAATATTTAATTTAATTTTAATTAATTAACATTTAATCTTCTGAATATTGTTTAATTGTGCTTTTGTTTTATGATTCATACTGTATCTTTGACTTACAATCTACTTTTAAGACATAGTATATTTTATCCTAGTATTAGAAACTTTAAAAAGAAACACACACACACACACATATATATATATATATACATATATATATATATATGCACAAGAGAGTTAGGAAAGATATATACCTACTTTGTCTTAGTTCATTGAGAATAAGAGTTTGTACTAGTATTGTTACATGTCTTTTTTTTTTTTTTTTTGCGGGACCAGGGTTCAAACTCACGACCTTGCACTTGCCAGGCAGGCACTTGTGCTACGGAGCTATCTCCCCAGCCCCCTGTACTAGTATTGTTTAGACAAGCTATCATCAGGTCTGCACGTTGTCCTCTGAATAACTACTATAAAGACAACAATATGAATGGTATTAATTATTGTAACCATTCTATGAACTTGTTTTGAAACTATTTCATTGCTATTTTATCTTTTTTTCTCATTAAAATAGATAAACATTAAAATATAAATAATTTTAAAAGATGAAACAGCTATCACGACCCAAGAAAAGCTTGCTCACTGCCTGCTCAGGCACACACATTAGTGGACGAGGTATTGCTTCCAGAAAGAAGAGCTGCAGCAGACAGCAAAAACCTCGATTCTTCTATGAGTAAGCCATCTCTGGTATTTATGGGTAAACATATCTGGAAGCTAAAGATCAGTGGACCACGTTATCAACTCTGAGGCTCGTCATCTCATCTAGGAACTACTCATCAATATAGGCCATGCCGAGATGCAGGAGCTGACAAGAGTGCAGCCTGCTGATTAATGGAGACTGGCTTATGCAGTGTCAAGCAGCACTTACTACTGGGGAGGCTGATGATGTCGCTCCAGGTCTTGTGGAGAATTTTGTAAGGTTTCTATGAATATGCAAAACTGGGACGAGTCAGCTTATGAGCAAACCAAAGCTTGAAGAAGTCACTGGGAGCTGCTGTTTCTATGAAGACTGCTTTCAAAACTTTTGGTTTACAGATCTGATAAAATTTAGATTTCTAATATTGTAAAACCCAACCACTTCTTACACTACAGCTCTTTTTAGCTTTTTTGTTTATTTGTTTTTGTTTTCTTTTGTTTGTATCCTAGGGAAGGGTCTACAGGATGTCCAGGGTCTCACTACTAGATTGGACTCATAGTGATTTGCCTGGTTATAGCCTCCCAAGAGCTCAGATTACAGGTGCACACCACCGCACCTAGTCTCAAGTGCTGTCTCAGTGCATCCTGGGAGCGGGGCTGGACCAAACCTCAGGCCCCTGTGCCTGCTTGCGGGTGCTTTAATCCTCTCAGCTATTTGACCGGTCCTCTAGTTTTTCTTTATATACAATTCATTCTTTGTTGCCAGTCAAGTTGAAGAGGCCTGGAGACAGTTTGAAACAGAGGTCAATAATTCTTTCCTTAGTTTTTAAAAAATTGAATAACTTGACCAAATGAGGAGATGTTGCTGCAGAGATTGATTGATTGATTGATTTTTGTCTTTTTGAGAAAGCGTCTCACTATGCAGTTCAGGCTAACCTTGAACTCACTTTTGTAGCCTGGGCTGGTCTCGAACTCACATCGATCCTCTGCCTCAGCCTTCTAAGTGCTGAGATTACAGGCATGTACCACCATGCCCGGCCTCAAAGCAGAAATTTGTGAGCTCACACAGCAGTTTTGTTTCTAACAAAACCACACAGAGGTCACTTCCATGCTCAGGAGCATTCTCTACCTACCAACAACCCCCCATTCAATTCTGCCATTTCTGCTTGAATTTTTTTTTTCTTTATGTTGACCATGTCAATTGAGCTACGCACCAGGTACTCTTAATCCTAGAAATGGAAATGACTCAGTGTACCCAAAAGAAAACAGCTTTAGGAAAACTTGGACTCTAGATACAATATACTGTTTTGCCCTTTGTTTCTTTTCCTAGGGCTCATTTTCAGTCATGGAGAGCGATGGAAACTCATGCGACGCTTCTCCCTCATGACCCTGAGGAACTTCGGGATGGGGAAGAGAACCATTGAGGAGAGAGTCCAGGAGGAAGCACACTGCCTCGTGAAGGAGCTGAGAAAAACAGAAGGTGAATTCCATTAGCTGTCCCCTTGGGGACAGAGGACATCTATGCACATCCCCCCATCCCTGTTCCTCCGAGTCATAGTGGCCTAGATCCAGCCCTTTTTATCAGGACTCTAGGGAGGAGTAAAAGGAGGAGCAAAATGATTTCCAAAGCTATTGGAGCTCCGGAACGCTTGTGTCAGAGTTCATTTTCCAACCTTTACACTTGCTAGATGTGGATATTTGGACAAGTTGCTTAACTTTTTAGAACACGTTTTCTTCAACTGCAAAATTGGTCTATAAACCAAACTCAAAGAGGAAATAATACAATATGTGAGGCAGTTACACAGAACCTAACTCTAAATTGTTATTGCTATTATTACTATTATAGTACAGTATTCTATAATAACATGTTAACAGAATAGCATAATATAGAGCACATAGTATCACCTGCTACAACACTAATCAGATGTTAATAATATATATATACTCTAAATACTAATATATTTAATATTATTACAAGGTGCCTACGTTCTATTTTAAGGAAATATAGATGAAAATATATGTATAAGTCTTACCAGAGGAAAGCCTGGTTCTTGAAATTCTAATGCAGGATGACTACAATTCTCAGTACTATGGTTGAACTTTCCTTGTATCAGGTCAGCCCTTTGACCCCACCTTCGTCTTCTCCTGTGCTCCTTGCAATGTGATCTGTTCCATCCTCTTTAATGAGCATTTCCAATACAAGGACAAGAAGTTCCTCACCCTGATGGACCTGTTAAATGAAAATTTTAAGCAAGTAAACTCTCGCTGGTGCCAGGTAAGGCCACGGTGGCGTCTATGTTCGTGGCTGTTCTCATTGGTCCCTTGGTTCCTGATGCAGAGTAAAGGACTGGGAGTTCTCCAGCCCACGCGTGAGCAAAGTGCCAGTGTGAGCATGGTTCCATCCCCTTGACATGTGTTGAGTGAACAAGTGCACTGGCACCTCACCCAGCCTCTAGGGAAGCTGCATGCCCTGACCAGTTTACTCACACGAAAGAAACTGGAGTGGCCTGGGTAATGTAGCTCAGTGGCAAAGCACTTGCCCAGCATGTGTGAGTCCCAGAAAGCCAAGAGACAGAGACAGAGCCATAGACAGTTGTCTATGTTTTACATCCCTGCACACATCTTCCCCCTCCTCTGACCCTGACGTTGATGAAAGTGGGAAGAGCAAGGCGACAGGAAGGACATGCTCTTCTGTGAATAATGACCGTCTTCTGTTGTATTTGCTAAGCAGACTGCTCAGAAGCCACTCCCTCCCCCCAACCTGAGTGTCGGGCACTGGGGTAGGGAGAGGGTGTTGCCTATTTGTTTCCATTTTTAGATGTACAATCTTTGGCCAATACTCATAAAGTATCTCCCCGGAAAGCACAAAGAATTCTCAAAAAGACTTTATGATGTTAAAAATTTTATTCTGGAAAAAGTGGAAGAGCACCGAGAGTCTCTGGACCCTGATAACCCTCGTGACTACATCGACTGTTTCCTTAGCAAGATGGAACAGGTACTATATATGCACAGGTGGCCTTTTTCTGTTACATGTATTTTTTTTATCTTTTATTAATATTAATGAGAAAGAAATAGCAATGAGGCAGTTTCACAACAGGTTAGTAGGACAGATACAATAATTAATACATTGCATATTGTTGTCTTCATAGTAGTTGTTCAAAGCATAAGATGCAGACATGATATCTATATAAAATATTAGTACAAAATTTTCTTCACTTTGAACAAAGAGAAAGTAGCTGTCTATGTAGTCCAATACTCCATAATAGTAGTACAGAAAGTGATTGATGATGTATAGTGTGCCTAAGAAGAGTCACTTAGAGAGAAAACATTCTCTCAGGCTTTCACAGACAGCAAATTGGTCAAGCAATGGTCATGACTCATCCAGACAGCTGACGCTGACAAAAGATCTACAAATTGCTATACATGGTTTCAGGATAAATCCTTAGGGGATTTAACTGGCCTTGTCAGATACAAAAGTTAATTTTTTTGTTATATAGTCTTGCTTTATCTTGGTCTTAACTATTCAACAGAAAAGTCTAACCACGAGGTATAAAAAGGAAAGCATATTAATATGCTGAGCTGTAAAAGGCTCAAGTCAACAGCCTCTGATATTGCCAGTTGTATGTATTTAGTACAGGGTCTACAGGGTCTCACTATGTATATCCAACTCATAGTATTCTCCTGTTTTCAGCCTCCTTAGTGCTGGAATTATAGGCACGCTACCACACCCAGTCTCTGTTCCCTTAGTGCACCCCGGGGGGGGGGGGGCTGGCTGCATAGCATACTGAGGATCGAGCCTGACTGCTGCACTCTACCTAAGCAGGCTCTTTAGTCTGCTGAGCTATCTGGCCAGCTCTCTGATACTATATTTTATCATTTTATGAAACTGCAGAGAAGTATAATCCCACTACATAGGTAATCATTCATATTTTAGTAGTTTATGGCCATGGACTCTACTACTATCCTTAAAAATGGAAATTCAAAAATAATCTAAGGGCTGGGGAAATAGCTCAGGAGAATAAGCGCTTGCCTGGCAAGCACAGGGTCCTGAGTTCAATCTCCAATACCACCAAATAATAATAATAATAATAATAATAATAATAATAATAATAATAATCTAATGGTCTTCTTTTCCCTTTATATTTCTATTACTTTCCATATTTGAACACCAATATTTAAATGTTCTCAGTACATATTTAAAGTAGCTATGCATTTATTTTGCAATTTTAAAACATGTAATTCCCTTGAGTAGATAAAATAGATAAATTTTCTCTGCATATCATTTACACTGACATAGCCATTTTTGCCATAGTACCTTTCCAGAGATCATATCAGAGAATGGTACATTATTAAAAACTTGATAATGTTTTTGCAAAATGTGATTGAAACCTATAGTAATATTTATATTTTTAAAATTTATTACAATGAAAGACAGATCGCCATTCATTTCCCTCAAACCTCTTCTTCATTTCGAACATATTTACCCCTCATTCTCACCGCTTTTTGAAGCAGTTCTGGAAGCCCTTTTTCTTTTTTTAAAATGTCTTTAGTACAAGGTCTCCAGGGCTTCCCTACACAGATCAGACTCAGTAATCCTCCTGCTTTCAGCCTCCCACGTGCTGGGATTACAGGCACGTCACCACGCCCAGTCTCAATTGCAGTCTCAGCGCGCCCTGCACTCGGGAATCAAACCCAAGACCAGTCAGCCCTTTTTCACATTTTTAATTGCTTTAGTGTGGCTGTCCTGAATCATGCTGATGTCCTGAATCGTCCTGGATCAATGCACAATGTTTACCTTTCATGGTAATTTTGATTTGGAGAAAGCCAGAAGTCATGTGACTCTGGAGCTCCTGACCGTGGGCGTGAGGCCACACCGGAACAGCGGGAGAGCCTTCCCACTTGGCAGCAGCGTTCGTTCTTTTATCATAGCGCATGAAAACACTCACGAAAGAGGGCTCCGAGAACTGCTTCAGAATGTGGCAAGAATGATGAAGTAAGAGTGACTGACACCAGCGGAAGTACTGTATGGGGCATTATTGGCAAGGAGGGTATTTTTTTTAACTGTAATAAATATTTTGAATTGTAAAATTTACCACATATTTTGAAGACCCTTTCTACAGGGTAATAATTTTGTTATTTGAAATTGGTCCCGGTGAAGGATTCTAAAGTAAGTACACTACAAATATACTGTGAGCAGTATTAGGCGCAGAGAACAACAGTGATAGCAAAGCCACCACGTGCAGAATGCCACAGAACCCAAAACGCCAGCGTGGCAGGAATGGGCATGTTGAAATGCATAAGTGCACATTACAACTAAAAGTCTGAAAATTATGCTTTGAGCCCTAGAGGTTATCAACATTGATGTAACAGACCCAAAATATATACAAATGAAATAAAAATACCATTCAGCAGTATCCTACATAGGCAGATTATGCAAACAACGTTAAGCTGTGCTATTAGTCTCCACGAGGGTGGTTTTTCTGGAACGCACGTCCCAGGAGAAAGTGTTGCTGTCCCTTCTAGTTTTCACAAGCTTCTCTAGAATCAAACCTTTTGAACTTGTTCTAGTTTGTAAGGAAGTCCATTGAAACAAGCTATGCATTCTAACTGAATATTGAAAGAACCAGGTATTTCTCTGGGAAAGAAAAAACCAAACAGGCTAGCCATTGATTCGGTCATTCAGAATGACTGCTGACGCTGGCCTCTCGGATTTGCTAGATAAAGGAAGCAAAACAATGAACAACTGCATGCCCGCAGTCTGCTTTCAAAGCATTTCCACCGGTTAGTGAAATACTTAACTTACTCTTGTAGTCACTGCTGCCATGAACAGGCTGGGGTGGTGGTTTTCAGTGCTCTGGATCACAAGCATCAAGCATAATTGTCAGGAATGGTAGAAAGATTCTTCAAATAACTTTACTCGTTAAGTAGTAGTGATGCGTTCTTTGTCTTAATAAAATTTATAGTCTCATGTGCAAAGATCACAAAAACAAGCAGTAACAAATTTGCAACACGTAGTACCAACCTGGTACAGGGGCACGCACCAAGGCCCCAGCTATGCCTGAGCCTCAGGTAGGAGAGTTGCTTGAGCCCAGGCGTCTGGGTCCAGCCTGGAGACGAAAGCAAGACCGAACCCACAAGCAGGTAACCATAATATACTAACAAGGGAAATATGGCGGGAACACCAGTGCCAGTCTCCGGGGAGCCTGTGGGACTTGTAACAAGGCTGGATGACAACTTTCTGCACAGCTAATGGTTGAGCTGAGACCTGAAGAACGAATGCAGATTGTGGATGTGAAGGTCCCAAAGGAAAGTATATCAAGCAGGGAACCAAAATATGCCACAGTCCTGCAGCAGAAGGAAATGCGAAATATGAGAGGAAGAATGAGAGCGTATTGTGGTAGAAACGCGGAAGCAGCAGGGAGTCAGCTGATGGCGGACGTTAAGAGAAACAAACAGATGGATTTGAGAGAGGAAGGAAGCAAAATCTCTAGGAATACTAGTGGTATTGGTGGTGAATGGGGAAATCTAAGAGACGAGGTGATAGATCCCTGCTCCCATAAGTGGACAGAGCGCACTCCCAGGCACCAGTTCAGGGGACGCCCGGCAGAGACCAGTGCCAGTCGTCACTATGCATACTTACCTCTTCAAATCCACTGAAGTAGGCTAGGGGAAAAAAGCCAAAAGGAATGTGTAAGCCACGTGTGTTGGCACATGCCTACAGTCCCAACTACTTGGGAGATGGAGTGGGAGGATGGCTTGGGCCCAGGGATTTGAGGCCACCTGGAAAACATAGTGAGACCCTGTGTC